>CM035837.1:168375994-168660994 GCA_020510985.1 Pholidichthys leucotaenia
TCCATTTCTCGGTGTCCGAACCAACTCTGGCATTAAAATCTCCAACGAGTATCAGCCTGTCATCAGTCGGTACACGCCTGATAGTCTCACGTAAATCACTGTAGAACTCTTCCTTCACCTCCTCTGTGTTGGTCATTGTTGGGGCATATACACTGATAAGTGTGGCATACATCTTCTGCTGTAGTGGGAGTCTCATAGTCATTATCCTGTCATTGATTGGCACCGGTTCCTCATCAAGCATTGCTGCTATCTCCTTTCTAACTGCAAAGCCCACTCCTGCTTCTCTCCTTTGTTGAGTTGATCTCCCACTCCAAAAGAAGATGTACCCATGGTCTTCCAAGCTGTCATATCCAGGCAATCTTGTTTCACTAAGTGCAGCTATGTCTACATTGTACCTGTTCATTTCCAGGGCCACAAGCGTGGGCTGTCTTTCTGGGCGCTGTGATGTTGTTCTGTCCAACACAGTGCATACATTCCATTCTGCTACACACAAGGTTGCTGTTTTCCTCTTCTTTTGTCTTCCTGCTCCTAGCTTACTTTTCGCTGCCTGTCGGAGTGTGAACAGATCAGTGTGGACCTTGTAACCTGGGGCGGCATCCGAGCCGGTATGAGTTGCTTTCTGATTGACCATTTCATGAAACTGCTTGCAAAGTATTTGAGTACTGCTAGCTTTTGCTGGACTAGCAGCACATTCTTGGCAGATAGAGGTAATATCAGTGGCAAGGACAAGCCAAGACAAACTGACTCCAGTATCTGTTGCAGTGACTGACCAGATGATAGGTTTGTTTATCTCTGCTCTTTGTGTAGTGCATGTCACAATGCACCGACTGGCACAGTCCACCACAAACCTTGTGACAGATGTGTTTATCTGCCAGGATGTCCAGTCTCACCCTGTGTAACTGGGAGTTGTCCACCACAGACCTGTGACAGATATTGTTTTTAGTTCTGCCAGGATGCCCTGTTTCACCCTCCACGCCCTCGGAAGGGCGGGGATGCCGGTTGAGTCACCGACGGCCCGACCCATGAGACAGGTAGTACCGGTTTTCATGGTTATCCGGTAGCAAGCAAGCCAATGCCTGACCTGACAAAAACAGAGGACTTATCCAGGACTTCGTGAACTGGTGCCATCGGAACTGCCTCCAGATCAACGCGAGGAAAACTAAGGAGCTGGTGGTGGACTGCCGCAGGCAAGGACAACCCCTCACGGCACCAGTAAACATCCAGGGAACAGACATTGAAATGGTGACATCCTACAAGTACCTGGATGTTCATCTGAACAATAAACTAGACTGGTCACACAATACCGACGCACTCTACAAGAAGGGACAGCGCAGGCTGTTCCTACTGAGGAGGCTCAGGTCTTTTGGTGTACAAGGGGTGCTCTTGAAGACCTTCTACGACATGGTGGTGGCATCAGCCATCACTTTTGGAGTGGTCTGCTGGGGCAACGGCATTACAGCAGCCAATAGGAAGAGACTGAACAAACTAATCAAGAAAGCTAGCTTTGTCCTGGGGCAGCGCCTTGACCCAGTGGAGGAGATAGGAGAGAGAAGGATGGTGGCTAAACTGTCATCTCTGCTGGAGTCCCGAGTCCCACCCCATGCAGGACATACTGAACGCACTGAGGAGCTCATTTAGCAGTAGACTACATCATCCTAGGTGCGCGACAGAGAGGTTTCGCAGGTCCTTTCTACCTACAGCTGTCAGACTGTATAACCTAAGCAGGGCTGCTTGCAGAGATGGCAAAAAAAAAAAATGTGACGACCTAATAGTATTGAATGAAAAAGACGCAACAGACTTACACAAATGGTCCCCTCCAGTATACAACTAGGACAATATCAGTCGCTATGGAGGGTGACAATATGTATGGGTACATATTCATACTATGTAGGATAACTAAGTAGACGGTTATGCTCTTTATTCCATCTTGCTACAATGCTCCGCACTGTGTATATATATTTATATATTTATGTGTACATATGTACAGTATATTCACTGCTCTTATTTTTCTTATCTTCTAAATTATTGCTCTGAGTGTTGCTGTCCCTGTGCTGTTGCAATCCTGGAATTTCCCCATTGTGGGACTAATAAAGGCTTATCTTATCAAGATTCTTGGGTCACGATTCGATCCTATTGCGATTCAACGATAATCACGATACCGCGATGATCGAGAATCATGATCCCATACATTTCAAATTTTTTCACCTTATTAAACCTCAAATCATGTCCCAAAGTAAAACTTGTTGACATCTATTTCATATAATAAAGTATTCTTGGGGCTTCATTTTCCATGGAGACACCTCTTTGCACACAGGGAGGGTGGTGGACGGTATTTGGAATAGACTGCCACTCCAGATACGTCTAGCTGACTCTGTGGACTCTTTTAAGAAGCAGCTGAAAACTTATTTGTTTAATGAGGATTTCCATAGAGTTTCAACTGCTATTTAATGGTAAGTCTGATATTTTAAATTATTTTAATCTTGTGTTTTATCTTGTTTTTGTATTTTTAAAATGATTTTTTATCTATCAACTTCCTTTTATTCCATTTAATTGTGCAGCGCTCTGTGACTATATGTCTCTGAAAAGCACTTCATAAATAAACTTTACTTACTTGACGCTTGGAGGAAAAGCTTCATGCCGGTGTCTCTTTAGCTTAGCTGTTGCTAGTGCTGCTCCGAGACGTGTGCTGGTCCACTGTATTCCGAGTGTTTTTTCTTTTTTTCGTGCAGCGCTTCTTGTGGGTTGTGTGTCATGTCAGGGTCTTTCTTTCCATCTTTGTTATAAAATCCAAAAAACGTCCTATTTGAGCTAACTTTAAGCTCAGTGCTTCCTAACTTTCAAAGCTGGCTGCAAATCTCCAAGACAAGCAATGACTTCACTTGACTGGGTGTTTGCTTTGCGCCATCTGGTGGACTGAAAATGCCATTGATTAACTGATAACCCAAAAGCATGTGTGCACATTTTTTTTTTAATAAAAGATTGATCCGTGCATTTCTGGATTGATGCATTGTTGCCAGTGTCAAGTATCGTGATCCATCACTAAATCGATCTTTTTTCCCCACCCCTACTGCCTCCTGTCTTTTTTGTCAGTGCCACTGTCTCCATACGGTCACAAAAAGGGACTGATCCCAGATGTAATCCCACCCTCACATTGAATCCATCTGTCATTCCTACAGCACACCTCACCACCGTCTCGTTGTCCTCATACACGTCCTGCACCACCCTGACCTTCCAGCAAAGGTCATTGCCATACCAAAACCTGGCAAAGACCACAAACTACCAGCAAGCTACCGCCCAATCTCCCTACTCAGCGTTCCTTATAAAATCATGGAGTGCCTAATACTGCAACGTATTTCCCCAGGAATAGAGGAAATTCTAAGTGTGGATCAAGCAGGTTTCCGCAAGGACCGCAGCACAGGAGAACAGGTACTGGCCCTAACCACCTTCATCGAAAATGGTTTCGAGAGCAGACTGAAGACAGGGGCTGTGTTTCTCAATCTTACAGCCGCCTATGATACGGTCTGGCACAAAGGCCTCCTCCTGAAACTTACAAAGGCGATCCCTGCCTGGGCAACAGCAATTATAAAATCCCTGCTGACCAACCGAAGGTTCAGAGTCCACCTCGGTCAGAACACAAGCGCATGGAGAATGCAGAAAAACGGACTCCCACAAGGCTCAGTTCTAGCTCCAACCCTGTTCAACCTCTACATAAACGACCTGCCCACTACAAAATCCCGCAAATTCATCTATGCAGACGACATCTGTTTGGCACTCCAAGCACCAGACTTTGAGCCACTGGAACAGGTGCTCACGGAAGATCTTGCCAAACTGGACCAGTTCTGCAAAACCTGGCACCTAAAACCAAGCCCAGCAAAAACCGTCTCCAGTGTATTCCATCTCCACAATGTAAAAGCTGCCAGAGAACTAAACATCCACCTGAGTGGACTTAAGCTTAAGCATGCCTCGAATCCAACCTACCTTGGAGTGACCCTTGACAGGACCCTATCCTTCAAGGAACATTTAAAGGGGACGGCTGCTAAGGTGAAGGCACGAAACAACCTGCTCTGCAAGCTTGCTGGTGCAAAATGGGGGGCGGCTGCCTCCACCCTGCGCACCTCAACACTGGCCCTTTCATACTCTGTAGCAGAATATTGTGCCCCTGTTTGGTCCAGGTCATCCTACACACACCACGTAGACACCCAGCTCAACACAACCATGAGAACCATAACTGGGACAATCCGCTCAACACCACTCCCCTGGCTCCCTGTACCATCAAACATAGCCCCCCCACACATCCGGCGAGCAGCACTAACTCAAAGGATGCTTCAAAAAGCCACAGATTCTCCTCACTTACCAATCCATGCAGATATCTACACCCCACCCACTGCCCGACTTCCATCCAGACAGCCGATTTGGAAAAACCCTTCCCCAGCTGACTTCACCATCCAGACAGCTTGGCAAGAGGAATGGGAGACCAAGGAGGTCCCAAACAAACACCTGGTAACAAACCCCAACCAACAGGTCCCGGGCACCAACCTCCCAAGGAGACAGTGGTCTACACTCAATCGCTTCAGGACTGGACATGGCCCCTGCTGGCCAGCCTTCACAGATGGGGCAGTAGCCCTTGCCCACTGTGCGCATGTGGAGAGGAGCAAACAATGGAACACATCATAGAGGCTTGCCCGCTCCAAAGACTGGAAGGAGGATTACACACCCTCCATACAGCAAACCAGGTGGCAACTGCTTGGCTTGAGGACTTTGCATTCGCTAAATAAATAAATAAACCACCCTCACATACTTCTCCACCCCTCCTGACTTCCTCATACAGTACCAGACTTCCTCTCTTGGCACCCAATCATGTGCTTTCTTGAGATCCACAGAGATACAGTGCAACTCCTGACTCTCTTTATACTTCTCCATCAACACTCTTAAAGCAAACATTATGTCTGCAGTACTCTTTCTTGGTATGAAACCGTACTGCTGCTTGTCACCTCTCCTCTTAACCTGGTTTCAAGATTTAAGATTCAAAGATTGTATTTGTCAATACTACTATACATACAGGAGAATTTAAATGGCATTTCTCTCTCTTTTCAGTGGTGTGCACAATATAAAAAAGAAAAAGGAATAAGGCTGAAAAAAAACAACAGCAGTCTATGTACAGTAATGCAACCCATAGTGCAAATGGCGACAAAAGATAGACCCAGGCCTCCCATAGTGCAAATAGAGATAAACGATTAACGATGATGAAACCCAGCAATCCTATATACAGAAAACTAGAGCTGTAATACCCGTAGTTGCAAGTTCAATGCAGTAGTGTAGGTGCAGATAGTAACAGATAGGACTGCACATGATCAGTATTGCAATGACAGACAGACAGCAGCAGATATGGCATTTGTGCAAATGGTTGCAGTTAAAGTGCAGAGACATACAACAACAAATGTATTACTGTTGGTGTGCCAGTCTTTCTGTGCCAACAGCTGAGGTGGTTATTGTGCGCATGAGTGCGTTATGGTCTGGGGGAGTGAGGGGGGTGGACAGAGTTCAGGGTCCTGATGGCCTGATGAACAAAGCTGTTTAGCAGTCTTGTGGAGCGGGCCCGGAGGCTCCGGTACCTTTTCCCCAAGGGCAGGGGGCTGAAGAGGGAGTGTGAGGGGTGGGAGGCGACCCTGCAATGCTGATGGCTCTGCGGGTGAGGTAGATATTTGAGAGGGGGGTCAGAGGGGCACCGATGATCTTGCTTGCTGCTTTCATTGTGTGTTGTAGTGTCTTCCGGCAGGAGGCGGTGTAGCTTCCGTACTACATTGTAATGCAGCTGGTGAGGATGCTCTCAATGATGCCTCAGTAAAAAGAGCACATGATGGGGGGTGGGACTTGTGCTCTCCTCAGTTTGTGGAGGAAATGAAGGTGAGTTTGAGCCTTCTTGGCCAGTGATGTGGTGTTGTTGGACCAGGAGAGGCCCTCGGAGATGTGCACCCCCAGGAACTTGGTGCTGCTTACCCTCTCCACAGCTTCACCATCGATGATCAGAGGGGGGTGCTGTGTGTGACCCCTCCTCAAGTCGACCACAATCTCCTTGGTTTTTCCCATGTTCAGGAAGAGGTTATTGTCTTTACACCACTGGACCAGTTGACTCACCTCATTTCTGTAGTTGGCCTCCTCGTTGGTGGTGATGAGGCCCACCACCGTCATGTCATCCACAAACTTGAGGATGTGGTTGGTGTTGTAGGCTGGTACACAGTCATGGGTCAGCAGGGTGAAGAGCAGTGGGCTGAGCACACACCCTTGTGGGGCCCCTGTGCTCATTGTAATGGTCTGGGAGGTGTTGCTGCCAACTCACATGTTCTGTGGCCTCCCTGTGAGAAGGTCCAGCACCCAGTTACACAGAGAGAGGTTTTGAGTCCCAAGTGTCTGAGTTTTTGCATCAGAGGCTGGGGGATGATTGTGTTGAATGCTGAACTGAAGTCCAAGAACAGCATTCACATGTAGGAGTTCCTTGAGTCCAGGTGGGTGAGGGCTGGATGAAGAGCAGCAGTGATGGCATCTTCTGTGGATCTGTTTGACCTGTATGCAAACTGAGATGGGCCCTGGGAGGGAGGCAGGATAGACTTGATGTTCTGCATGACCAGCCACTCAAAGCACTTCATTATAACAACATCAACATCAACAACTCTTTCCCATATCTTCATAGTGTGGCTAATCAGCTTTATGCCTCTGTAGTTACTACAGCTCTGAGCGTCACCCTTGTTCTTGAAAATTGGTACCACAACAGTTCTTCTCCACTCCTTGGGAATCCTCTCACTCTCTCAGGAGTGGAGAAGAAGTGTTGTACCAGTTTTTAATCCCCCACCATTCAAAGTCCAAATGGGTTGAAGAGCCCTCTGGGCGAAAACTGAAGGGGTATTATGTTGTGGGTCAGTCCGTCTGTCCGTCCATTGGTCCCACTTTTGTGAAATCAACTCCTCCTACAGCTTTGGTCTGATTATTTTGAAACTGGGTACCGTGGTTTGATATACACCAAGGATGTGCATATTGCAACTTGGTTCTGATCAGATGATTTTTGCAGGAATTGTAGCCCCTGACCTATGACCTCCTGTTTCACCTCACTTCATAGACAGTGACTGTCTTGTGAAATCACCTCCTCCTACAGTTTTGGTCTGATTGTTTTGAAACTTGGTACCATGGTTTGATATATTCTGATGATGCATATTGCAATTTCACTCTCATCGGATGACCTTGAGTTCAAAGGTTAGGTCAGATTTTTCCCTAAATCTTTTAAACACAGTAACTACTGAAAGAAATGATGTAGACTTTTCAAATTGATACAGTAGTTGCATCGAATACACATCTTGGATGACTTAACACCCTCACCTAACTATGGGTTTGGGGTCAAGGGTTCAAACTTAACATTGCAGTTGCACTATGGTACATTTACTATTACTGTAAAACAAGTAAAGCTAGGGCCACCAACCCTAATATACAGGTTCACCTTGGGATCCTGAACTCTGACTATGGGTTTAGGGTCAAAAGGTCAAAGGTCAAGGTTAACATTCCCTATGCCTTATTACTTTACAACCAGTAAAGTCAGGGTCACCAAACTTGGTACACAGGTTCACCCTGTAACCCTGAAGTGTGACTATGGTTTTGGGATCACAAGGTCAAAGGCCAACATCAAAATGGCTTACAAACAATATCTCAAAAACAAAGAAAGCTAGGGTCACCAATCTTGCTACACAGGTTCACCTTGGGATTGTGACCTCTGACTATGGGTTTGGGGTCAAAAGGTCAAGGTTAATATTCCTTATGCCTTTTTACTGTATGGGTAAAGCTAGGGCCACCAAACTTGGTACACAGGTTCACCCTCTGACCCTGAAGTGTGACTGTGGTTTTGGGATCGCAAGGTCAAAGGTCTACATCAAAATGCCTTGTCAAATGTATCTCAACAACAAAGAACGCTAGGGTCACCAAACCTGGTACACAGGTTCACTCTGAGACCATAACCTCTGACTACAGGTTTGGGGTCAAAAGATCAAAGGTCAAGGTTGGCACTCCCTATGATCTCTTACTATAGAATGTGTAAAGCTCTCTAGGGTCACCATACTTGCTACACAGGTTCACCTTGGGATCCTGACCTTCAACTATGGATCGTATACTTTGTTGTATATTTGTGGATGATGGGCTTATCATAATTTGGTTCTGCCACAGTAATTATATTGAAAAGTTGAAAACTGCTCTCCGTCAGTAAGTATTGGGATCTTCAAAGAAAACAGAAGGGGGGGGTATTGCACTTGCCTCAGAGTGCTCTTGTTAAGAACAAGGTTGAATCTTATTTACTATTTGAGTGAAATGTTCTGAAATATTATAAAATATTTTATATTCTATCACTATTAGTAGGTGTTGCCGATACATCTGAATAGCATATTTTTGAGTTAACTTTTATTTGTCTCATACTCAACAAGAGGAGACTCATAGAGCCCATACTTCTGCCAAGGCCATTTGTGCACTGATGAAAATGTGATTAAAATGTGTCAATTGACGGGGCATCACAAGGGTTTTTTTTTTGTGTATGTGTGTATTTTCAAGTTAATTAGTTTTTTATTTTTCATGATATTAGCAAAAATGTATTTACCTGATAGGGTTAAGAAAGTGATCCAGAATATGCATGCCCCCAAGTCTTATGGATTCATCCTTGGTCCAAGGATCACCTCTTACAAGAATTTCATTGAAATCTGTCCAGTATTTTTTTTAAATTTATTTATTTCATTTCATTTTATTTGTTTTTTTGCGAAATCCTACAGACAGACACTGCTGATTAAAATCATACTTTTACAGGACACAGTGAGATTTATTATTTTACTTGCAACCAATTAGAAGTTAAAAATTTCAATATGCACACAGGATAATAATCACAATACAATATGAAATAAAAATAAAATGTATATATACTGTGAAGATACAGTTAGGTGTAGTGCAAAAATGATGAGAAATTTTAAACTGCCTTTGTGTTAAACTGCTGAAATCTCTTTTATTTAGTAACAAAACACCCTCACTGCCTTTTAAGGTAAATGAATTTAGCTTAATTGACTTGATTACTGATGACCTCACATCCTGTGGTTGCCCAGAGAAACAGAGGGACCTTGCCAGGAAGGGATCGGTGAAGAATGGTACCGTGGGAAGTCCTGTCAATCAGCAGCCCAAGAAGAACGCCAGGACAAGGTAAGAGTTTCCCCTCCCTGATTGTTTCTGTTATCGTGACCAGCACAGCCATAAATGTTACACTTGGCACTAATTAGCATCACAAATGAAATGTTTGTGCTTCTGCAGTCCTCCATTCAGGGCTGAATGCTGCAGCCAACTGAACTGGAAAACATGAAGACTGTGCGCCGTTTTGTAAAAGGCTTTATATGCCTGCGACAGATGCCACCAGACTCCCTAATGTTGCACCCCAACCAAACAGAGCGCTACACAGCCTCTTAGAGAAAGCAGATGTGAGGGTTTTTTTTTTTTTCTGTGCAAGTGCTGATGACAGTGTCAAAAGCACAGCTGAGCATAAACCCAGTGCAACAAACTGGTTCAGCTGTTTAATCCCACTCCCCAGTAGATTAGTGGAAATTTAAGAAAGGCTACCCACTGGTGTGAACCCAGATTTTCTAAGGCAAATAGATAATCTAGCACTGCTTATAGTCTAAAGGCAGCAGGTGATCTCAAATTTTTGTGGAATGGACTCCATTCATATGTATAGAATACTGTTCTTACGTAAACTGTATGTCAGGGGTCATCAACTACATTTGTCCAAGGGCCAGAATTTTTCTCGGCCGACACTGTGAGGGGCAGTTGCTCTCATAAATAAAATTAATGTTGTCTTTTAAGTAATATATTATTATTACTTGATATGTTAATTTTCCTTCTAAATTTATTTTTAGTTGCGTATGAGTAAGAGCAAGAAATCTTGTACTTAAAAACTTATTTGAAATGTGGTTTTATTCTTGACAATTTGAGGGGTTTTCCTCCTGAATTTGACAAGTGTCTTGTAAATTAAGGACTTTTCTATTGTGAATCTGAAAGATTTTTGTCATTTAAATTGTGAACTTTTTTGCTCCTTTTTGTTTTTTTTCGCTATAAATTTAGGATTACTGTACATTTGAGATTTGTTCTCATAAATTTGTAAGGGATTTTCTCATGAATTGCAGACATTTTTCTTGTAAATTTATTACTTTCCCCCCACATCAGTTGTGGATTTTTCATTAAATTTGTCTGTTTTAAAATTAATTTCCCATTTTTCGTAATGAATTTGAAAAGCTTGTGGTAAAATTGTGACTTTTTCCACATATAGCCTATTTTAAACTTACTTTGCAGAGCCAGAATAGAACAATGATTTCAATTCTGATTCTCCAAAAAAAAAGAAAAATTTCAAAATATTGGCTGGTATGCATTCTCTACTATGCTGATTAATTTACAAAAGACCCCAAAATATTCAGCATTTTGCATAATGGTAATAAAAGGCAAGACTGTCATCATAATGTGAATTAGAAGCGCCGTTTACCTGTAAAAGATCTGCAGACGGCCTGTCTCCCGTCTCACACAGTCCTGCTGTCCGGGAAGGAAGGGGCGTGTAATCTGACACTGCATTCACTTACACTCAGAAATTTGACTATCTATTGGAACTTTTCATAAATATAAATTAATGAAACAAAGTTTGAACTAAAGTATTCCTGAATCCAGTAATATTCCGCGGGCCGGATAGAGCCTACAGGCCGCCAGTTGAGGTTTACTGCTGTATGAGATGATCGGCGTTTGAGACCTTTAAAGTTTTACCTTTAAAACTAAAGTGTTTATTCTTTTTGCTCCTTCATAGGTTGGTGGTTCCAAACAAAGGCTATTCGTCCTTAGACCAGAGCCCAGATGAGAAGCCTCTGGTAGCACTGGACACTGACAGGTAGGCACTTTAAATACCACCACATCTCCTCCTTTTAACAATAAAATGTCTCACATAATCATGTTGGGAACAGTAGAGAGGAAATGAAGAGACAAACCGGCTAAATTGTAGTTTTGTAGGCCCCATTGTCTCATAGTGCTTCATTAATCCAAAACACAACTTGAGAGAGTTCTCAACGGAAGGGATCCTTGAAAGGGGTGAGGCCTCTCTGTGGACTCAGGATTAGAGGATAACGGGGTGAGGATTTGGGAAGGCAAAAGCAGCTCAGGCAGAGCTCACTCTGACCCTGCACCAGCAGCTCTGCATTTGGCACAGATGAGTCCCACCCTTTGTGCTCCTCCGTATGTTGCTTCATGTCGCAAACCCTTTCATATAAAATAGACTCTTTGATAGCCAACAACTTACATCATATATTGCATCATGGAAAGCTTTCTGACTCACAGCCACACGGGATACCCGCTTGTTTACTGTCCACATTTCAGATTCGTGTTAGTGCCATTTGCACAAGCTATCCCTGTTTGGATTGTTTACTGTGCTTATCATAAGCCCTATCCCACTGACTAAAAAAAAACATCTTAAAATCACCAACATCCAGGTTTTTGTTGAGGATGGAAATGCATTTAAACAGCATTTGGTCCTGGGTTAAATTACTCTACAGTAGACACAGCTATTTATAAGTTCCCCTCCACTTGACAGCAATCTTACAGCACACCTGAGTTAATACTGTGCATGTTTTACTCAATAACATAGGCATTGGTGTCATTGCATTACAGCACTGCCACGATATCTTAGGACCACAACAGCCAAGGCATTGCTCGAGGAACATACCACATTACTGTTTGTGGGTGCAGCGTGCATCAATGATTTTGTGTTCCAAAAATATTGCAACACTGACAAGACCAGATATGAAGATGGAAAAAAATAATGTTGACCACCTTGTCACTGGCTTCTATGCCGGTTTCTAACGTAGAGTGTATCACACAGTTTTGCTGTATGCCCATGACATCACCAATGTGATGATACACACTTGATGCACCAGAGGGCGAAAAAGAAATCAAGGCAAGCTTGTCTCCTGGCAAAAGAACCCCGGGATGCTGAAACTAAGAAAGGGGTCCAAGCCAGTTTCAGCATTTAGAAAATCTACATATACATGCTACTTGTATTGTGTAAGTACTAAGCAGCTATATTTAGTATCATGACAGTCTTGCATATAAATAAGGGGTAAACCTCTGTAAACTGCTGTGTCTGGTTTATTCATCATTATCAGTGCAGTATTTTTTGTGATAGTCAAGATGGTGTCTGTGCCTGTTAAAATGTAAAATCAGTGGTTTTGGCACAGTTACTACTTGTACAAACAGATCTGTTCATCAGTGTGATGACTCACTGATATTATGTCACTGGTATTAAACACATTAATAATCTATTTCCCCCTAAATTTAATTGGAATTTACAAGTTACTGTACATTCAGCCTTTCTACTCTATTCTTCGTAAGGGAAAAATAACATGAAATCAGAACACTAGTTTTTGTAGGATCGAAAATGATCAAATCACAATGAATAACAAATGTTTACTTATTAAGTGGTTCTGAATTATTCTACTGTTATTTGTCCTGCATCACCTTGCAGTATAACAGTAATTACAGTCCTCCAGCCTACTGCACGCTCATGTCCTGTATCTTTTACACATGGCCACATCTCATGTTTGCCATGGGCCACTTTGGAAAGACTGTTTTACAGCAGTAGTACTAAAGTTTTGTTTCTTCTGGTATGCCCCTGTTTCTGTGGCCAGAAAGGGTTCACTTCTTTATCTTAAAAAAAGTTGAAATTTAGTGGAATGAAGATCAGAAAAATAATTTCAGCCGCATCTCGTTTATGTTCCCTCCAAATATACAGTATTTATTCTACAGAGTCTCAGTATTTTCCATGGATGTTTAAACTCCCTGCCATGACTGTGAGATTTGCTTCTTCTTGATATTTAATCATTTTTGTATTGTTCATTATACCTGAGGTCAAAACTCATGACCACATATCTCCTCAGAGACGGGTAACACTGAGACTTCGGTTATGTTTTTAGCTAATGCAAGGATATGATAGATAGATGTACTTTATTGATCCCAAACTGGGAAATTACAGGTAACGTTTTGTGTAAGTACTAAGCATTAGTGTTCATCTGGCCATAATGGCCATAATGACATGGCATCCGTTCATCCATCCACATTCCACTGGAATCGCTACATCTCCTACGCAATTACTTTGATTCTCATCAAACTCACTTGCAATGACCCTCAAGTAGGTTTGCATCCAGATTGAGGTCATTGTCAAAGGTCAGGAGATCTGGGCATTTATGATTTCACAAAAATCGTTACTCCTCCTAGGCCATTGACCATGACTTTTAGCACATTCTAGATGGGTCTGCATCTATGCTGTGCTTAAGGTCAAGGTCAAAAGGTCAGGAGATCTGAGCACTCTTGGGGTGATTTCATCAGGCCAGAATGAGCTACTCTGTTATTGACCCTCAACTATCAGTAACTCATTCTACCACTCCAAATATGAGATACACTTTTTTTGAACAATACAATCACATTTTTAGTGAATTCTGGCAAAGGTGAAATGAACTTATGCCAGTTTTGCTGTGTCCGTCCATTTGGTTGCTACACTTCGTTATTCAATTACCCAGATGCTCACCAAACTCACACACAATGGTCCTCAAATGGATCTGTATTGTGTTTTGTTTTTGAACGAGATCAAGATATTTATATCTATATTATATAATGTTTCAGCTCTGCGGTGGCTGTATACATTATTTATAGAATTATAGAGGGAAAAAAATGCTCTTGGTGATCTGAGGTGTGTTCATCTGGCCATAATGAGTCATTTCATCATTTACAGTCTGGTTTAAAGAGAAATGAGAAGTCCTGCTCAACTTGTTTTCATTATACACAGATTTAGTTGGAAGCATCAAACTATAGACTGAAATCCCTTATGGGAAATTCAGGATCCATTATTTTACAGTTACGACCCATGATAGGGATGAAAATGAGGATATCAGTCTTAATTTTTTTCTGACTCTCCCTTTCATGACTGAACTGTCTCCCTCCCCTGTAATCACCATTGCACTGAGACTTATGTGATCTCTAACTGCTGATATTTTCTGTCTTTCAGTGATGATGACTTTGACATGTCCAGATACTCCTCATCAGGATACTCCTCAGCCGAGGTGAGATGTCTGAGGGACCAGGTATCTATACACATATTATCTTGCTTCACAGCATCGTTTGGTGAAACCACACAAATCACCTTGTAAACACCCACTTCCTTGTCAGTCCAAATGTATGTGCACCCATTTAAAAGATGTGTACTGGCTCCTCCAATTGCTCATACAGGTGCATCTCAATAAATTAGAATGTCATTGAAAAGTTGATTTATTTCAATAATTCAATTCAAAAAGTGAAACTCATATAGATTCATTACACACAGAGTGATATATTTCAAGTGTTTTTCTTTTAATTTTGATGGTTAGGGCTTGCAGCAAATGAAAACCCCAAATTCAGTTTCTCAAAAAATTAGAATATTATATAAAATTAATTTTTTAAAAAAAGGATTTTTAATAGAAATTTTGGCCGATTGAAAAGTATGCCCATGTACACACTCAATACTTAGTCAGGGCTCCTTTTGCATAATTACTGCATCATTGCAGCATAGCATGGAGACGATCAGCCCGTGTTACTGCTGAGGTGTTCTGGAAGCCCAGGTTGCTTTGATAGCAGCCTTCAGCTCGTCTGCATTGTTGGGTCTGGTGTATTTCATCTTCCTCTTGATAATACACCATAGATTCTCTATGGGATGTAGGTCAGGAGAGTTTGCTGGCTAATCAAGTACAGTGATACCATAGTCATTAAACCAGCTATTTGTACTTTTGGCAGTGTGGGCAGGTGTCAAGTCCTGCTGGAAAATGAAATCAGCATCTCCATAAAGCTTGTCAGCAGACGGAAGCATGAAGTGCTCTAGAATTTCCTGTTAGATGGCTGCACTGACATTGGACTTAATTAAACACAGTGGAAAAACACCAGCAGATGGCATAGCTCCACATATCATTATTGACTGTGGAAACGTCACACTGGACCTCAAGCAACTTGGACTCTGTGCCTGTTCACTCTTCCTCCAGACTCTGGGACCTTCATTTCCAAGTGACAGGACTTGGCACCTGATTTGGGGAGCCATGTCATTTGCTGATGTTAGTCCACTGTGTTTTATCAAGTCCAAAGTCAATGCAGCCGTCTGCCTGGATATTTTGGAGCACTTCATGCTTCCCTCTGCTGACAAGGTTTATGGAGATGCTGATTTCATTTTCCAGCAGGACTTGGCACCTGCCCACACTGCTGCCAAAAGTACCAAAGCCTGGTTTAATGACCATGGTATCACCATATTTTACTGGCCAGCAAACTCTCTTGACCTAAACCCCAAACAGAATCTATGAAGTATCGTCAACAAGGAGATGAGAGACACCAGACCCAACAATGCAGATGAGCTGAAGGCCGCTATCAAAGCAACCTGGGCCTTCATAACACCTCAGCAGTGACACAGACTGATCACCTTCATGCCACGCCACAGTGATGCAGTATTAATTCATGCAAAAGGAGCTCTGACCAAGTATTGAGTGTGGGCATAGAAATACTTTGTCAGCCAACATTTCTATTAAAAAAACTCTTTTTAAAAAAAAAAATTGATCTTATGTAATATTCTAATTTTTTGAGAAACTGATTTTAGGGTTTTCATGAGCTGCAAGTCCAACAGACTCTCATGATAAATACTAGAGCAAGGATTCAGTGTACCCCACCTGGTATGGAGTTACCGGGGCCCCACCCTGGAGCTAGCTCGATGGCTAGCGTCTGGTGGCCGGGTTTCCGCTCATGGGTCCTGGCCGAGCTCAGCCCGAAGGAGTTACATGGATCCGCCCTCCAGTGGGCTCACCACCTGCAGGAGGGATCATGGGGGTCTGGTGCTATGTGGATCAGGTGCCGGTCAAAGGTGGCGACCTTGGCGGACTGATCCCAAGCTTCCTAAACGGCCTTTTGGTACGTGGAATGTCACCTCTCTGGTGGGGAAGGAGCCTGAGCTGGTGCATGAGGTTTAGAGATACCGGCTACATGTAGTCGGCCTCACCTCAACACATAGCTCCGGTTCCAGAACCAATCTCCTGGAGAGGGGCTGGAGCTTGGCCTACTCTGGAGTTGCCCCGGGCGAGAGGTGACGAGCAGGGGTGGGTATTCTTCTATCCCCCCACCTTGCTGCCTCTATATTGGAGTTTTCCCCGGTGGACGAAGGGGTTGCTTCCCTGCACCTTCGGGTTGGGAAACGGGTCCTGACCATCATTTGTGCCTGTGTACCAAATGATGTTTCAGAGTACCCACCCTTTTTGGAGTCGCTGACTGGGGTGCTGGAGGGTGCTCCTCTTGGAGACTCCATTGTCCTACTGGGGGACTTCAATGTGCACGTGGGCAATGACAGTGAAACCTGGAGGGGGGTGATTGGGAGGAACGGCCTGCCCGATCTGAACCTGAGTGGTGTTCAGTTATTGGACTTCTGTGCTAACCACAGTTTGTCCATGACGAACACCATGTTCAAGCATAAGGATGTCCATATGTGCACCTGGCACCAGGACACCCTAGGTCGCAGGTCGATGATCAATTTTGTTATCGTGTCATCAGACCTGCGACACTTGGGTAAAGAGAGGCGCAGAGCTGTCGTAACTGATCACCACCTGGTGGTGAGTTGGATCCGATGGCAGGGGAGGATGCCATTCAGACCTGGTAGACCCAAACGTATAGTGAGGGTGTGCTGGGAATGTCTGGCTGAGGCCCCTGTCCAGGAGGTCTTCAACTCCCACCTCCGGAAGAACTTCAACCACATTCCGAGGGAGTCTGGAGACATGGAGTCTGAATAGGCCATGTTCTTCACCTCTATTGTTGAAGCAGTGGCCCAGAGCTGCGGCCGCAAGGTCGTCGGGGCATCCTGTGGTGGCAACCCCTGAACCAAGTGGTGGACACCAGTGGTGAGAGGGGCCATTAAGCTGAAGAAGGAGTCCTGTCAAGCTTGGTTGGCTTGTGGGACTCCCGAAGCAGCAGAGGTGTACCGGCAGGCCAAGCGGAGTGCAGCTCGGGTGGTTGCTGAAGCAAAAACTCAGGTATTGGAGGAGTTCGGTGAGGCCATAGAACAAGATTTTCAGTCGGCCTCGAAGAGATTCTGGCAAACTGTCCAGCGGCTCAGGAGGGGAAAGCAGCTCCCTGTCCACACTGTGTATGGTGCGGATGGGGCGCTGTTGACTTCAACTGGGGATATCGTCGGGCGGTGGAAGGAATATTTCGAGGATCTCCTCAATCCCACTGATATGCCTTCCACAGAGGAAGCAGGGCTTGTGGACGAGGGGGACGACTCACCTATCACAGGGGCTGAGGTCGCCAAGGTAGTTAAAAATCTCTTTGGTGGCCGGGCCCCGGGGGTGGACGAGATTCGCCCTGAGTACCTCAAGGCCCTGGATGTTGTAGGGCTGTCATGGTTGACACGCCTCTGCAACATTGCGTGGAGGTTGGGGGCAGTGCCTTTGGCATGGCAAACCGGGGTGGTGATTCCTCTCTTCAAAAAAGGGGACTGGAGGGTGTGCTCCAACTCTAGAGGGATCACACTCCTCAGCCTCCCTGGGAAGGTCTATGCCTAGGGTACTGAAGAGGAGAGTCCAGCTGTTGGTCGAACCTCATTCAGGAGGAGCAATGTGGTTTTCGTCCTGGCCGTGGCACATCAGACCAGCTCTTTACCCACTTGAGAATCCTCGAGGGTTCGTGGGAGTTTGCCCAACCAGTTTACATGTGTTTTGTGGACTTGGAAAAGGCATTTGACCGCGTCCCTCATGTTTCTTTGTGGGGGGTGCTTCGGGAGTATTGGGTATCGGGTTTGTTGTTACGAGCTATTCGGTCTCTGTACGACTGTTGTGAGAGTTTGGTTTAGTATTGCCAACATTCGATCGGACTCGTTCCCAGTGAGAGTTGGGCTCTGCCAGGGCTGCCCTTTGTCATCGATCCTGTTCATAATTTTTATGGACAGAATTTCTAGGTGCAGCCAGGGAACAGAGGGTGTCATGCTTGGTGACCACAGGATCTCATCTCTGTTGTTTGCAGATGATGTTGTCCTGCTGGCTTCATCCAGCAATGACCTACAGTTCTTGCTGGGACGGTTTGCCACTGAGTGTGAAGCGGCTGGGATGAGAATCAGCACCTCCAAGTTCGAGTCCATGGTCCTCAACTGGAAAAAGGTGGATTGTCCTCTCCGGGTTGGGGACAGGCTCCTGCCCCAAGTGGAGGAGTTTAAGTATCTCGGGGTCTTATTCAAGAGTGAGGGGAGAATGGAGTGAGAGATTGACAGACGGATCGGAGCAGCATCTGCAGTGATGCGGACGTTGTACCGGTCTGTTGTGGTGAAGAGGGAGCCGAGTTCTAAGGAAAAGCTGTTGACTTACCAGTCAGTCTACGTTCTTACTCTCACCTATGGTCACGAGCTTTGGGTAATGATCAAAAGAACGAGATCGTGGATACAAGCGGCTGAAATGAGCTTTCTCCGTCGGATCACTGGACTCACCCTCAGAGATAGGGTGAGGAGCTCAGTCATCCGGGAGAGGCTCAGAGTAGAACCGCTGCTCCTCCACATTGAAAGGAGCCAGTTGAGGTGGTATGGGCATCTGATCAGGATGCCTCCTGGACGCCTCCAACTTGAGGTGTTTCGGGCACGTCCCACTGGGAGGAGACCCCTTGGCAGACCCAGGACTTGCTGGAGAGACTATGTCTCCCAGCTGGTCTGGGAACGCCTTGGTATCCTCTCTGAAGAGCTGGAGCAGGTGGCTGGGGAGAGGGAAGTCTGGGCTTCTCTGCTTGAACTGCTGCCTCCTTGACCCGGACTTCCGGAAAAGCGGTAGAAGATGGATGGATGGATGAGCTGCAAGTCATGACCATCAAAATTAAAAGAAATAAACACTTGAAATATATCACTCTGTAATGAATCTTCATAAAATGAGTTTGATTTTATGAATTGAATTACTGAAATAAATCAACCTTTTGATGACATTCTAATTTAGTGAGATGCACCTCTATTTCCATAATGACTTTTCCATGACTCACCTGAATAGATTTATCCTTCTTCATTTCTTTTATACCCATTGCATTGATGACCCCTCTATTCTAATGTTCTCTATACATACAGTGCTGTGAAAAAGTATTTGCCCCCTTCCTGATTTCTTATATTTTTGCATGTTTGTTACACCTAAATGTTTCAGATCATCAAACAAATTTTAATATTACACAAAGATAACCCGAGTAAATACAAAATGCAGTTTTTAGATGATGATTTCATTTATTAAAGGAAAAAAGCTATCCACACCTACCTGGCCCTATGTGAAAAAGTCATTGCCCCCAACTGCCCCCTAAACCTAATAACTGGTTATGCCACCATTGGTGCCAACAGCTGGCAGTAAGTCTTTTACATCGCTATTGATGAATTTTGGCCCACTCTTCTGTGCAGAATTGCTTAAATTCAGTCACATTGGAGGGCTTCATGAACTGATGGCCGGATTTTTTGGTAGAGAGCAGAATTCATTGTTCTGTCAATGAGGGCAAGTTGTCCAAGTCCTGAAGCAGCAAAGCAGCCCCAGACCATGACATGACCACCACCATGTTTGACTGCTGATTCAATGTTCTTTTTATGAAATTCTGTGTTAGTTTTATGCCAGATAAAACAGAACACGTCTTCCAAAAAGTTCAACTTTTGTCTTGTCAGTCCTCAGAATATTTTCCCAAAGTCTTGAGGATCTCTAGATGTTTTCTGGCAAATGTGAGACAAGTCTTTGTGTTATTTTTGTCCAGCAGTGGATTTCGTCTTGGAACTCTCCCATGGATGCCAGTTTAGAAAGCTTGGGATCAGTCCGCCAAGGTCTCCGCCTTTGACCGCCACCTAATCCACATAGCACCAGACCCCCATGATCCCTCCTGCAGGTGGTGAACCCACTGGACGGCGGACCCATGTAACTCCTTCGGGCTGAGCCCGGCCGGGTCCCATGGGTGGAAACCCGGCCACCAGACGCTAGCCTTCGAGCCCCTCCCCCAGGCCTGGCTGGGGGAGGGGCTCGAAGCCTCGGGCCTCCTCCACATTGAAAGGAGTCAGTTGAGGTGGTATGGGCATCTGATTAGGATGCCTCCTGGACGCCTCCCACTTGAGGTGTTTCAGGTACGTCCCACTGGGAGGAGACCCCGGGGCAGACCCAGGACTAAGTGGAGAGACTATGTCTCCCAGCTGGTCTGGGAACGCCTTGGTATCCCCTCTGAAGAGCTGGAGCAGGTGGCTGGGGAGAGGGAAGTCTGGGCTTCTCTGCTTGAACTGCTGCCTCTGCGACCCGGACCTCCGGAAAAGCGGTAGAAGGTGGATGGATGGATGGATGGATGGATGGAACTCTCCCATGGATGCCATTTTTGCCCAGTCTTTCTTATTGTTCCATCATGGACCAGTGTCCAAACTGAGGCAAGTGAGGCCTGCAGTTTTTTAGATGTTGTTCTGGTTTTTGTTTTCATCTGTTCTTGAATTTCTTTAGATCACAGTGGGTTGTGTTGCTTTTTGAGATCTTTTAGCCAACTTCAGATTGTCAGACAGGTTCTGTTTAAATGATTTCTTGATTCAACAAGTCTGTAAGTAATTAGACTTGGGTGTAGCTACTGAAATTGAACTCAGCTTTCCAAAAAATGTGGTTAATGACAGTTAATTCATGATGTAACACGGGGGCAATTACTTTTTTACATAGGGCCAGGTAGGTTTGGATAGTTTTTTTTTAATTTAATAAATTAAATCATCATTTGAAAACTGCATTTTGTATTTATTCACGTTATCTTTGTCTGATATTAAAATTTGTTTGATGATCTGAAACAATGAAGTGTGACAAATATGCAAAAATATAAGAAATCAAGAAGAGGGCAAATACTTTTTCACAGCACTGTATGTATTCATAACATATTTACAATGAATTTCAAAGTAGAAAATGTATATATTATATATTGATGTGGGTATTCCAGCCTAGTCTTATACAGTGGTGTGAAAAGTGTTTGCCCCCTTCCTGATTTCTCATTTTTTGTATGTTTGTCACACAAATGTTTCAGATCATCAAACAAATTTAAAAATTAGACAAAGATAACGCAAGTAAACACAAAATGCAGTTTTTAAATGAAGGTGTTTCTTATTAAGGGTAAAAAAAAAAATAATCCAAAGCTACATGGCCCTGTGTGAGAAAGTGATTGCCTGGTTGGGCTACCCTTAGCAGCAACAACTGCAATCAAGCATTTGCGATTACTGGCAGTGAGTCTTTTACAGTGCTGTGGAGGAATTTTGGCCCACTCATCTTTGCAGAATTGTTGTAATTCAGCCACATTGGAGGGGGTTCGAGCATGAACCACCTTTTCAAGGTCATGCCACAGCATCTCAATCGGATTCAGATCAGGACTTTGACTAAGCCACTCCAAAGTCTTCATTTTGTTTTCTTAAGCCATTCAGAGGTGGACTTGCTGGTGTGTTCTGGATCATTGTCCTGCTGCAGAACCCAAGTGCGCTTCAGCTTGAGGTCACGAATAGATGGCTGGACATTCTCCTTCAGGATTTTTTGGTAGATAGCAGAATTCATGGTTCCATGAACCATGAATTCATGAACCATGGTTCATGAATTCCAGGAAGTCTTCCAGGTCCTGAAGCAGCAAAACAGCCCCAGACCATCACACTACCACCACCAAATTTTACTATTGGTATGATGTTCCTTTTCTGAAATGCTATGTTACTTTTACGCCGGATATAAAGGGGACGCACACCTTCCAAAAAGTTAACTTTTGTCTCGTCAGTCCACAGAGTATTTTCCCAAAAGTCTTGGGGATCATCAAGATGCTTTCTGGCAAAAGTGAGACAAGCCTTTATGTCTTTTTGCTCAGCCGTGGTTTTCGTCTTGGAACTCTGCCATGCAGGCCATTTTTGCCTAGTCTCTTTCTTATGGTGGAGTCATGAATACTGACCTTAACTGAGGCAAGTGAGGCCTGCAGTTCTTCGGATGTTGTTGTGGGGTCTTTTGTGACCTCTTGGATGAGTTGTCGCTGTGCTCTTGTGGTAATTTTGGTCAGCCAGCCACTCCTGTGAAAGTTCACCACTGTTCCATGTTTTCGCCATTTGTGGATAATGGCTCTCACTGTGGTTCACTGGAGTTCCAAATCTTTAGAAATGGCTTTATAACCTTTTCCAGACTGATACTGTATATCTCAATTACTTTGTTTCTCATTTGTTCTTGAATTTCTTTGGATCGCAGCATGATGTCTAGCTTTTGAGGATCTTTTGGTCTACTTCACTTTGTCAGGCAGGTCCTATTTAAGTGATTTCTTGATTGAGAACAGGTGTGCCAGTAATCAGGCCTAGGTATGGCTAGGGAAATTGAACTCAGCTTTCCAAAGATGTGATAAACCACAGTTAATTTATGTTTTAATGGGGGGGCAATCACTTTTTCACACAGGGCCATGTAGGTTTAGATTTTTTCACCCTTAATAATAAACAGCTTCATTTAAAAACTGCATTTTGTGTATACTTTGTCCTCTTTGTCTAATATTTAAATTTGTTTGATGATCTGAAACATTTAAGTGTGACAAACATACAAAAAAAATCAGGAAGGGGGCAAACACTTTTTCACATCACTGTATAAAAAGGCAGTTACTTCTGTCTGTCCATTTGTTTATCCATCCATATGTCCACACTCTAACTCAAGAACCACTGAAGCTAGGGTTTTCAAACTCTGTCCACAGGTTGGCCTTGGAACTAGCACCTCTTGTAATAGTTGTTGGATCAAAAGGTCCAGGTCACAGGGTCATAAAAGCTCAAAATCAGTTTTGGCTAATTGACCCTTTATTATAAGAGCTACGGTCACCAAACTTGGTACACAAGTTGACTTTGGGATGCTCACCTGTACCCATGGCTTTGGAATCAAAGGGTCAAAAGTTCCCTCTATGGAATGCCACCTTATTCTGGTGGAGGGGTTTGGGTACCCTAATGATCCCAGGAGCTATGTTGTCAGGGGCAACCTGGGTGAAGGGCCAGAAGAAGAGCAGTCCAGCAGATCCCCATGAAAAAGCAACAACAAGGATCTTTTATACCCTGCCCAGTATAGGGTTATTTGGGTCCTGTTCTGATGCCTCGCTGGGAGGAGTGGCTCAATAATAATAATAATAGTGGATTTCATTTATGTAGCGCTTTTCATGACACCCAAAGACACTTTGCAATGAGTCCATTATTCATTCGTTCCACAGACAAATGGTCGTGGTAAGCTACTACTGTAGCCACAGCTGCCCTGGGGTAGACTGACAGAAACGTGGCTGTCAATCCATGCCAACGGCCTCTCCGACCACTACCAAACATTTATTCGCATTCATACACCAGTGTCACGGACACTGAAGGCAAGGTGGGTAAAGTGTCTTGCCCAAGGACACAACGGCAGGATGACTGGTGGGAGCGGGATTCGAACCACCAACCCTTTGGTTATTGTATGACCTGCTCTACCTCCTGAGCCACTACCACCCCGTAATGGCAATGACTCAGCCCGAATGAGGCACATGGGTCTGCCCTCCAGTGGGCTCATCAGAATCATAGGTGCTATGTGAATTGGGTGGCAGTCTGGGCTTTTCTGCTTGGGCTTCTGTCCCTGCAATTGGGACCTCTGGATAAGTGGGGATGGATGGATGGGTCAAGGTCACATCATCATCCAGATTCTAACTTAAAAAAATCAAGGTAGGATCACCAAACTTGGTACACGGGTCGAGATTGGGACCCTTACCTGTGGCAATGCTTTTGGGGTCAAAGGTCAAGGTCATGATCCTGACAAGCTAACATAGCCTTTCAGTATGTCCCTAGTGTAAATTTTTGCATTATGTCTGCTCATATGAAAGACAAGAAAAGCTACTCAGAGCTGTTGTTAGAAAATGCAGAAGAGAGCTGTGGGTCTACATCTCTTTTGACTCCAGTTCTAGTTTTTTAAACTAGTTTCATTACATAGGTTGGAATCTGACATTGTATTGTCCTGCTGATAAAATCTGTTTGGCATCTACAGCAGATCAACCAGGACCTGAACATCCAGCTCTTGAAGGACGGGTACAGGCTCGATGAGATTCCTGATGATGAGGACCTGGATCTGATTCCTCCAAAGGCAGTCAACTCCACCTGCATGTGTTGCCAGGCTGCTCCCTCCACAGCTTGTCAAATCCAGTAGCACCCTGACCCACCAAACCCCGCCAAATCTCCTGCCTGCCACCTGTACTGAGGCTAGCTACTGACCAGAACAGCAGCAAGGAAGGAAAACTGTTGTCGGGCAAAGGCACCAAGGGAAAGATGAGGGTTATTAAACGCTAAAAGAAGGAATCAAGACATTGAATATGTACAATATCTGTGCATGTTCCTCCTATGGTAGGACCCGTGCATCTTACTTCTGCAATGTTGGTTCAACAGGGGCTTGACTGATGGCAGAAACATTACCTCCAAGACAAACACATTAACTTTGCTTCTCCTTTTGTTTGATTTTCATTTCATGCTTGTGTCTGTTTTATATTTTTTTGTTTCTGAAGACTGATTTGGACAGAGCTATGAAAGATGAGGAGCAAAAAATGTGCAGTTTGGAAACAAAATGCCTGAATGAAAAAGGACTGAAGCATTTTGTCAGAGGACCATCTGAGAAAACTTCTTTTTCTGTATAGTGGGTGCGCCGTCTTTTTTTCAGCCAGTTCTTTGTCTTCCTGTATGTATATATCTGTGTCAAACATGAAGATGATGTTATGCCCAGGAACATAGTGCTAAATCATCAAGCTGCTCCTCTCAACATCTTAACACTAATGAAGTAGCCTGATTTTTTATTTTTTTTATTTTTTTTTTTGCACTGCTTTGTTTTGTATTTAGTTGAGATGAAACTGAAAAATGCATGCTGCCTGTTAATGCTGTGCCCTGATGAGTGGATAATGCATCATTTTTATTAACCTCTCACTCCATCTAGACATTGGGTACTTTAAAGGACATAAAATTAGTCACTCCTGTGATATCAGCAAAGGAAAAGATCTAATGGCAGAACTGAGCTGGTTGCACTTGCCATGGTAATCCATGTTGGCCTTCACCAAAAACTATAATAGTAACCTATAAAAGTAACATAGATGGGAGAATTGACAGGTGGTTAAAAGGGATAGTGATGTATTAGGACTGGGTGATATAGTTCTTTAAAAAAATGTATCATTTACAAGACAATTTCTCGATATCACTATACAAAATATATATCACGATATGCATTTTGTGCACTGAATGTCCGATAAAATTTGGTTTTACATTTTCATTAGTAAAAAAGCCAAAATTCATTCAGTGCACACACACACACACTAGAGGGACAGAGTTTCATTTCACTGATGAAAAATGGCTGCATAATAAAATGAAAGCTCACTGCAGAGAAAGTTCTTCACAACAGTGTGTAAAGGGCTGTCCACACCAAGCACCATAATTAAGCAATACTGCACTAGAAGGAGTACGGTATCAATGAATATAGTAACTGCAAGTGTGATACATCTGATGCCCTCCACGAGTTGTTTTGTGCAGCTGAGGAAAAAAATTATCCCTTCAAAATGTAGCCAGTAACTGTTGCTAAACATCTCAATCAGCATGAAGACATCCATTGTCATTTCACACACATATAAACAAATTAAATATTGTCAAGTGCAAAAGTCATTGTTTATGAAACATATACCTGTTGAGTCGGTACTGCAGAAGACCCAAGATCAAAATGTGGCCATTACACTGGTAACTAGCCGGTGACTGGTAGTTGGCATCCTAGCGATTTCTTCGGCACACTAAGCTCACTTTTCTTGGCATTTTCAGATGAAACAGAGCCCATCACCACAAACGTATTGTAAAACTCTTTTGTAAAAGTGTGTTCAAAATTGGACAGTTGGCACAAAACCATTTAGAAATGCATCAGAGGAATAAAAATCACATGAGATGAACTATTCCTCCACTTATCTTTTTATTGAAGCATGCAAAGAGTAACACAGCTGCAGGTCTTCGTCCCAGCGCAACCTGTCGGGGAAGACCCCGAAAAAGAAGAGAAAAGAGTACATATAGTCTTCTGGTTCTGGGCGGTTCCAGCAACCTCTCACAATGGCTGTCTTTTGTTGAGACGGTCAAAACCAGCTTACTTCATCAGATGCTCCTACACCGTGAAGCGGCCCCTGGCAGATGTTTCCTGTTGATGCCTTCTCTGTTTACTTTCACTTCCTATCGCAACCCATGACAAACCCCATGACCCAGAGACATTTCTCTATATGTAAGCAAAAAACATTCTTCATTGCAGAGCAGTTGAAGATGTGTGTGTGTGTGGCTAAAGCCACTTCCTGTTATGTATGCAGGTGTGCGGTGCAGGGACTTCATGCAGCCATAAGCACATTGTGTGACCCATCCATACATCCATCTTTTTCCGCTTAATCCTTTTCGGGTCACAGCGGGGCTGGAGCCTATCCCAGCATCTTTGGGCGAGAGACAGGGTACACCCTGGACAGATCGCCAGTCCATCACAGGGCCAACACAGAGAGACAGCCAACCATTCACTCTCACAGTCATACCTAAGGAAAATTTAGAATCCCCAGTTTGATACCAGTTAACCTAACTTTTATATTTTTGGCTTGTGGGAGGAAACCGGAGAAATCCCACGCAGACACAGGGAGAACATGTAAACTCCACACAGATCACTGTTGGTCAGGGGCTGGGATCGAACCCAGGATCCCCCGGCCAAGGATGAGTTGCTGTGCTGCCGCAGTGCTAACCACTCCACCACCGAGCTGCCCCACATTGTGTGACCCCTTTTATCTAATTAACACATTCTGAAGTAAAGCATTCTTATCTAACTAAAATATTCTATCACAAATCCCTCTTTTGGCTCCATTCTATGGAAACAACACCTAAGGCAGGCACATCAACAAGCAGACCCTGGATATGTTGTATTCATTGATTATGACATGAGCGAAAAACCTGTTGGCAGTATATATTTCATCAAGCAATCATGCATTTTCTTTATTCATTGATGCATATTTACAGGCAAAAACTCTCACGCCGGTCCCACTGCCTGGCGACCTTTTCAGAGACTTCTATCAATGAAATAAACACAGCAAAATGAATAAATGATAAATGAGCAAAGTGAAACATTTCAAGTCAGAAGATTTTTCTGTCCTTGTATGGTGTATCCAAGCTTCAAGACCTGGCGTACAATAGAGCTTAAACCTTCACATCTATTCTGACTACATGACCGCAATTAGCACAATATTTTGAAGACGCCTGTAAGAGAGCACAAGAAGTAAGAAAGGACCAGGGGTTACTAGCACATGGCCTACTGTAGGAGGGTGCCTTCAGCGCACTCCTTTTTCATGTAAGTTTATATGTACAGTGGGGCAAAAAAGTATTTAGTCAGCCACCAATTGTGCAAGTTCTCCCACTTGAAAGATGAGAGAGGTCTCCAATTTTCATCATAGGTATACCTCAACTATGAGAGACAAAATGAGGAAAAAAAAAATCCAGAAAATCACATTGATTTTTAAAGAATTTATTTGCAAATTAGAATCAGAATCAGAATCAACTTTATTGCCAAGTATGCAACACATACAAGGAATTTTACTATCACTAAGGTGCGCTCATGTTAAGCGCTCCCTAATGACGCGGCAGCCATACAGGCGCCTCATTCAGTGGGGGGTAAAGAGGGGGAGGGGGGAAGGGGGTGACACATTTATGGTGGAAAATAAGTATTTGGTCACCTACAAACAAGCAAGATTTCTGGCTCTCACAGACCTGTAACTACTTCTTTAAGAGGCTCCTCTGTCCTCCACTCATTACCTGTATTAATGGCACCTGTTTGAACTTGATATCAGTATAAAAGACACCTGTTCACAACCTCAAACAGTCAGACTCCAAACTCCACTATGGCCAAGACCAAAGAGCTGTCAAAGGACACCAGAAACAAAATTGTAGACCTGCACCAGGCTGGGAAGACTGAATCTGCAATAGGTAAGCAGCTTGGTGTGAAGAAATCAACTGTGGGAACAATTATTAGAAAATGGAAGACATACAAAACCACTGATAATCTCCCTCGATCTGGGGCTCCACGCAAGTTCTCACCCCGTGGGGTCAAAATGATAACGAGAACGGTGAGCAAAAATCCCAGAACCACACGGGGGGACCTAGTGAATGACCTGCAGAGAGTTGGGACCAAAGTAACAAAGGCTACCATCAGTAACACACTACGCCGCCAGGGACTCAAATCCTGCAGTGCCAGACGTGTCCCCCTGCTTAAGCCAGTACATGTTCAGGCCCGTCTGAAGTTTGCTAGAGAGCATTTGGATGATCAAGAAGAGGATTGGGAGAATGTCATATGGTCAGATGAAACCAAAATAGAGCTTTTTGGTAAAAACTCAACTTGTCGTGTTTGGAGGAGAAAGAATGCTGAGTTGCATCCAAAGAACACCATACCTACTGTGAAGCATAGGGGTGGAAACATCATGCTTTGGGGCTGTTTTTCTGCAAAGGGACCAGGACGACTGATCCGTGTAAAGGAAAGAATGAATGGGGCCATGTATCGTGAGATTTTGAGTGAAAACCTCTTTTCATCAGCAAGGGCATTGAAGATGAAACGTGGCTGGGTCTTTCAGCATGACAATGATCCCAAACACACCGCCCGGGCAACAAAGGAATGGCTTCGTAAGAAGCATTTCAAGGTCCTGGAGTGGCCTAGCCAGTCTCCAGATCTCAACCCCATAGAAAATCTTTGGAGGGAGTTGAAAGTCCGTGTTGCCCAGCGACAGCCCCAAAACATCACTGCTCTAGAGGAGATCTGCATGGAGGAATGGGCCAAAATACCAGCAACAGTGTGTGAAAACCTTGTGAAGACTTACAGAAAAGGTTTGACCTCTGTCATTGCCAACAAAGGGTATATAACAAAGTATTGAGATGAACTTTCGTTATTGACCAAATACTTATTTTCCACCATAATTTGCAAATAAATTCTTTAAAAATCAGACAATGTGATTTTCTGGATTTTTTTTCTCATTTTGTCGCTCATAGTTGAGGTACACCTATGATGAAAATTGGAGACCTCTCTCATCTTTCAAGTGGGAGAACTTGCACAATTGGTGGCTGACTAAATACTTTTTTACCCCACTGTATGAGTGTGGCGTTGGATGTGTGTACAGTGGACAGAACAGTGGATAGCAGAAAGGCACAATATATACATTTCAAATGATGGCCTCTCTTTCATCACTGTCATTTCCAGATACGCAATGGTCATTGTTGTGGAGGAGAGACCTAGACTCCTCTTGGGAGTGGACTTGAGCCATCATCTTTTGAGCTGGCTCTTTTGACAGTGCAGTGATGATGCATCTTTCCAACAGTGTTCTTAGACATGGGATGCAGAAACAGCCCACTACCAAAATCACTGCGATAGAGAACAATTATCAGTACTACTGATCTAATCACTCCTGCCCAACGTCCAAAAATAGACTGCAGCCATGCAGTAAATGCATCTTCCTCATAACCAGTATTTTGTCCAAATTCTGTTCTAAGGCTTTCTAGGGCCTCTATAGCATGTGTAATACTGCCATCTGAGCTCATATTATTGGGGATAAAGGTGCAGCAAACGGATCCAAAAATTTGACACACTCCCCCTGACTCTGCCAAGATCATGTCAAGGGCAATGTGATTCTGGTAAGTCATTAAGGAGGATGCTTTTAATTGTTCATGCACACCTTTTAAAGCATCAGTGGTGTAGTTTAACATTTGTTGCTCGTTATAAAATAAATATTCGACCCACGATTTTGATTTAGTGCCTTCTATCACCTGTGCTATCCAGGGGATAAGATGGGTGTAGACTGCACCTTTATAATTTCAACCTTCAAACTCGGCTGGGACACCTCGTACTGTGCCTGTGCCATCCACATATGGTCTTGCTCCTTCTAAGGTATCTTCCATTAACCCCATAGCATCCCTCTTATGTCTGTGAGTGTTGTGGTCAAGAGGCCTTAATGGAAAAATTGAGAAACTCCTAGCTAATTGTATTGGAGTACAGTACCCTCAAAATTTTTGGGCAAAATTGGCCATAACCTCATTTGCCCACACCAAAATCAAATGTCTGATCTGGGCTGGGACATATTTAATCACTCTGAAATTTGGGTGTCTCTTGTTGATTGGGTGGCTTGACAGGAAGTCATGTGGCCTACTGAGAAGAACCAGTTGTCTTTTGGAAACGGGTGTAATTTCCTTTGTATGGTTGGAATGGTGGAGGTGTCATTGTCATTGTCGGTGGAAAAAGATAATGTAATGATCTGCAATTCTTTGTGACATTAGTTGCAGTAAATAACTGGAGTAAACATTAATAGCTATGGTAGTCACTTATAGGATCAACGGGAAATGGGACAGTGGCCAAACCTGGGCGTGCTGCGGCACAAGCATAACAGTCAACCTGGTTTTGAACCATTATTCTCACAGAATATTGTACTCATGCCAACCACTCATTTTGATATGTATAACCTGTTTCCAATGCAATTCTGCCTTTCATAGTTTCAACATTTAAGTAAGTGACAACCTTTTTTCCTAAATGGGAGTTTGATGACATGGTGTAGTCATGGCATTATCGAAGGCCATATTCTTTGATAGGTCTGTGAACTTTAATGCAACCTGTAAAAGTGTAGCAACCTGCTCGTGCTCCTACAGTGAGATAAAAGGAATCACCATTTTCAAGGGGACTAGGCTTCTTGGCAAATCTTTCCACAACCAACATCAGCAGGTTCAGGGGTCCACCTTCATATCGTGGTCCTCTGATTAAAGTTTTTTTTGTTTTTTATAGTCATCCCACCCCTGCGGGTAGATGCCCCAGGAATATTCCTCTTTCCCAGTAGACCAATAAAGCCCCTTGTAGTTTTGACATGGTTGGGCCCCCAGGCATATACATGCAAAAACAATTTTATCTGTCCAATAAGATGGAGAGTCTTTTCTACCACCACATCCAATCACGTCACACAAGTCAATAGTCACTACAGTTCGCTTCCCAATTTAAATCCGTATTTCTAGTTTTGTTCCAGTTTTGTCACCTATTGGTGTGTATACAGCACACTTATCTGCATGAACTTCATCATGGTGGTGAATTTTGTACCGGATAACAAGGAAGGATATGATCAATGCTAGGAGCAACAGGAGACAAAAAGTTGCCCTAGTGGAGCAATTGGACAATGTGGGAAACACCATCTTAGCCTATGTTTGCTATGTCTTCAACAGTTTGCAGTAAAAGTCAACTTGGCTCAGCTGCTCTAGCACAATCAGTCACATGAATCCAATTACAGAGCTTTCCATTATTCCAGACCTGCACTGCATGTGATGTGGCTTTTATCACTTTAAAAGGTCCCTGCCACTTAGGAGAATCCCAATGGGGCCTTATCACTTTTTGCCACACCCAGTCACCAGGTTCCAATGGGGCAGTGCCTCGTCTGTCCTTGTTGAGAATATCCGGAACCTGTTCAGGGAGAGCTTCAGATATTTTTCTGAGACTCTTAATGTACTGTGACAACTCTACAGCTTGACTATTTCTAGGAGTCAAAGGTGAATCAGCAAATGGTCCTGGCATCTTTCTCCCTGTTAGCAGCTCATGGGGAGTCAGGCAGAGCGTCGTGTTGGGGGTAGATCGCAGTGCCATCAGCGCTAATGGCTGTGCATCAACCCATGTCATGCCTGTCCCCATGCATTGTTTGGCTAGCATTCTTTTCAGTGTTCCATTTGCTCTCTCAACTAGCCCTTGGGAGGATGGATGCACCACAGAACCAAACTTATATCCCAAGCCTAAGGCACATTCAACTCCCTTCAAATGTTTATTTGCAAAATGACTGCCATTGTCTGACCTGATCACTCTTGGAAAACCATGCCTAGGAATCACTTCCTCCGTCAGCCATTTAATCACTTCCTTTGCACTTTGTTTTACATGCTTTAGCCTCAACCCATCTTGAAAATGTATCCACACACACCAACAGGTATCTGTAGCCTCTGCATCTGTTTTCTGGGCCCATGTCTGTAAAGTCAATCAGAATGTCTTTCCATGGCCCTTCAGGGGCTGGAAAAGCTCCCATAGAGGTCTTCAATGTGCGATTAGGATTGAACTTCTGGCATGCTTCACATTCAGAGACAACTAGTTCTGCATCCTCAACCAAATGTGGATGCCACCAATGTGCTTCAGTCAAAGCAGATATTTTCGTTTTTGAGACGTGTCCTTTTAAGTGTGCTTCTCTGCACAACAACAACTTAGCCGGGGCTACTAGCCTTCCATCAACTGATCTCCACAAACCTTCTTCATCCTTCTTTGCTCCTTTCTCTATCCACCTACTCTTTTCCTCAGGACTTGCCTTCTCTTGTAGCTACTTGATTTCCTCTGTGCCTAGTTTCATGTACTCCTGATCTTCTTTCTGCACCATCATGTTTGCTTGCACAACATAACCACCTGCCTGCTTAGCAGCCAAATCAGCAGCTTCAGTTCCTTTGGCTACAATTGCATTTCCTTTTTGATGTCCTTTACACTTCAAAATTGCCACCCTCTTTGGTTGACCCATGGCCTCCAGCAGCTCAACCATTTCTGTTAGGTGTCTAATTGGTAGGTTAGCTGAAGTGAGAAAACCCTTCCTTTTCCAATGTGGTAAGTCAACATGTGCATAGGCTGGATCAGTGTATATGTTTACTTCTTGTTGTTTTGCATACTGACATGTTTGAGTGAGGGCTATAATTTCAGCTTTTTGGGCAGAGGTAGGCTGGTCTGCCATTCCTGCCTCTACAGTTTGAAATGCACCTGTCTCCTCATCATATTTTACAACTGCATATGAAGTACTCAAAGATCCATCCGTTTTCCTGTAGCAACATCCATCACAAAAAAGATTCAAATTTGGATGTTCAATTTCATTAGCTTGGAGATTTGGAACAGCTTTCATGTCTGATTCCACAATTGCAGAACAGTCATGAGGTTCACATGTGAACATGTCCTCTGCCATGTTTGTTCCTTCACTTGTCTAAATGACATTTGGTGCTTGTAGTATTCTTTTCAACCTTTGTGTTCTTTTGGCTGAAAGTGTGAACAACACACTTTGTAGATATGATGCTACCCCTTGCATTGTGTGCACAATCACAGTGTGTTGAATGGTAATGTGAATTTTTTTTCCAGTGCTTTGGCTATCGCATCAACATGACATGTGCATGGTGGGTGTCCTCTTTCTGTTTTCTAATGTTGAACTGTAATACATTAGAACTAACCTTGACCCTGTACCTTCCCCCTTCTGATACAGTATGGCGTTCACAACGCTGTGCTGTTCAGAAACATCGAGATGAAATGGCGAAGTGTAATCAGGTGGTTTGAGTGAACATGCATGTGACATCAGTTGTTTTAATTCAATGAAGGCACCCTCAGTTGAAGTAGTCCATTGCAATGGTGATGTGAGATTTTTGTGTCCTGCTTCCTTAAGAAGGTCACGCAGTGATTGAATAAGCGCAGTGTAATTTGGGACAAAATTTCTGCTGTATCCGGCAAGACCCAAAAATGACATAATTTCCCTCACAGTGGACGGTTTAGGGTGTGAGAGAATTGATGACCTTTGTGATGGAGACACCGTGGCATCACCAGATGTGATTAGTCTGCCCAAATAGTAAACCCTGGGGCAACAACATTGTATTTTTTTACGGCTCAATTTCTAGCCTTTCTGGTAAAGATGTTTCAGGAGGAGCTCCATGGCTGACAGCACAGAGGCAGCAGTGGGACCTGCTAATAGCAGATCATCAACATACTGCAACAGCAACATGCCAGGAGGCAGGAATAAATCCTGCAGATGTTGACGCAGTATGTGATAGGTAAATGCAAAAAGAGGCCTGCTGTCTGCATGTAGTGGAATGCTGAAAAAAGCGTTTGAAATGTCCACAACAGTAAAAAAATTTGTGCTGTGGTGTAATACTGTTCATAAGCAAGTAAGGATTTGGAACAGTGTGATTTGTAGGCACCACTACAGCATTGATTGGTCTGAGATCATGGACCATCCTGTAGTCCTTTTTTCCAGGCTTCTCTACAGGAAGAATAGGTGTGTTCCTTGGGAACTGTGTTGGCACTAGAACCCCTGCCTGGAGAAGACCCTGTATTGTTCCTACTATGCCTGTTTCCTTCTCCTTTGTGAGAGGATACTGCTTTATTGGCTGAGTATTTGTTTTGAGTGAGATTTTTACTGGTGTACAGGTTATCGGCCCAACATCTGCAGAGCCGTCTGACCATAGAGAAGGGGGCAAGGCCTCCAACAGTGCATCAGAATCTGGATGGTCCGTATTTTCTCTGCCATGTTTTCTGTCAAGGTGTAATGTTTGTGGAGTGATCTGTATTGTCTGTATTGTCTGATTACATGAGATGCGATAGCAATCAGCAGATGGGGAGTAATGTAGATCCCTACACTGTGTGACAATCCAGTCAGTCAACTTAAGACAGTTTTTCACCATTGGTCGCAGTGCCCTTGCCTCCTCCCCCGCAGACACCCCCAGTGTCACATGAGGTGCAGCACTGTCTGAGAGAGCATACAGAGGCAACAAGTCCTTGTCCAGATAAACTGCAGCAGCAACTCCTTGTGGACCCACATAAATGTCCTTGCACACCAAGTCCTGTACCCCACCAAAGTCTCCCACTGATCATCATACAGTTCCTGATCATCATGTGAATAGTTCATTGTGCAGTGGCGTGGATTATGTGTGTGTGTGTGTGTGTGGGGGGGGTCATATGGTCGAACAGAGTCTATCCATGGGACCCATGAAATGTATTTGTCTACCAGTTGATTTTTGACAGGGTTCACATCATTCAGCTGTAGCCACCATGCAGTTGCAGAAGAGGTTTGATCTTCCTCTGTCTGCTTCCTGTACTTGCAACTGTAAAACATTTAACCCTTGTGTTGTCTTGCGGGTCAAAAGTGACCCACTACCATGTTTAGCTGTAGAAAAAATACCTTAAACTATCTTTTTCCAACTTGAAATTGTATGACTTTTCCTAAAGGGTCCCCATCATTAGAAAAAGTGATACTTTGTTTTTGTTTATGTTTCCATGTGGGCTGTACACCACTAGGGTACAAAGATTGTCTTACGGGTCATTTTTTGACCCTTGAATTATAAAAGCATTTAAACACCAGAAAAAAGTTCAAAGGCCACACACAAACTCTCTCTAATACACAGATACACACACACACACACACCCACACACACACACCAAAGAATCTGGATTGATGTACAAATTGAACTTGCATTTGACCTGCACCTGCACTTTTGATCTGCAGCTAACCCCTCACATCACACAAGCTCCCAAACAAAACAAAAAAACAATCTCAGACATAATAAAAACAAATTCAGTATAGAGGATATAAAGGTACCCTGAGTCAAAGGACCCCTAGTTGGTTCCTTGCTGAAGCCATGAGTAGACATTTCACTGTCCAACAGGTCCTGGATGAGATATTTTCAGGAGCTCAGGAGGAACAAGAGGATGAAGATGTATCTGAAGAAGAAGATGGGGAGGAATGCAACCCAGAGGATGATGCATCTTCAGATGAAGAAGAAGAGGAAATCCCTCAAGCTGACAGAGAGACATTTTTGTCAAAGAACAGCAAAATTGCATGGTCCTCATCCAATTCAGACAGCAAGCAGGGAAGAACAGCAGCACCAAACGTCATAAGGATGACTCCAGGGCCAACAAGGTATTCAGCTGCCCATGTCCAGGACATTTCATCCACCTTTCTCCTGTTCATCACACTAGCCATCGAAATAATCATCCCGGACAATACAAATTTGGAGGGTTTCCGGAAATATGGAGAAAATGGAAAAATATGGATGAAATTGACCTGTGTGGCTACATAGGGCTTTTGATATTAGCAGGTGTATATAGTGTAATAATGGTCACTGGTGATCGTCTTTTTGTATTGTGTAACAAAAAATACATGATAAAAAAAATGAATTAAATTGAGTTGAATTGATAAATAACAGGTTGTTTCATCATGCAAAATAGATTTTGGATTTAAAATTCAATTAATCTGCTTTATTTTGGGGCTTTGGTAGGGCAGGTCATTTTTGCCCCGTAGGACAAGGGGAGTAAACAGAATGTTAAGATTACACAAGGGTTAAGGAAGTAGACAAGTCTGATGTGCACTGGAGCATGATTCCATCTGGTAGACACACAACAGTTCCAGTAGAAACAAAATAGATGTGTGCCCTCACTTTCAGCAACACATCTCTTCCCAGGAGATTTACTGGACAGTCCAGAGAATACAGGAAAGAATGAACACAGTCAAGTCCGGCCGATGAGCAGTTCAATGGTACTGAGACAGGGAGACGTTTTGGGGTCCCAGAGATGCCAACAACTGATGTATAGTTAGTGGACGGGGGTAGAGAAGTTGATATTGATGAGAAGTGAGCCCCTGTGTCCACCATGACTTCATAAGTTTTGTCTCCCACCTTGAGGGACAGCATTGGATCCGAAAGTGCTCCCTCGTCAGTGTGGCTCCCTGGGCCCCATCATTGCTGACTGGGCGTCATGCTGTGGTTGGGAGCTGTGTGTGATTGCTGAGTCTGCTGTGGCTGATCTGGTCACACCCCAGGTTCTGGAGTTGGGGTGGGTGTGTAATTTATCCAGGCACTTCCTCTGCCAGAGGGTGGAGCTCTACAATCATGAGCCCAATGGCCTCTTCTCCCACACTGCAGGGACATGTCACTGGGTAGGCCTGGTCTCCTGCCTCCTCTGTATGCACCTCTACCATACCCTCTTTGTGGTGGGCGGGAATACCATTGTTTTTGGGGTGCCAACACAAAGAGTTCAGCAGGGACCGTGCCAATAATGGCCTGAGGAGTTGCCATTGTAGTGGCTGGAGCCTGTACAGTAGTTTTTTTGTTTTTTGTCTTTATTCACTACATCCCTAGCTGCTTTCAGCTGGGCCTTTACCAGCTGATTTGATAATTCTGTTTCTGTCTCTTTTTCATCTTGTTTTTTATTGTATTGTTTCACATAATGATGCACATGTGACAGCTATTCTTCCCAGGGGCGGGTATTCAATCCCACTACCCCCTTTCAGTGCAGCTCTGATAGGCGGTGGTACTGATGTCTGTATGACATTGCAGAATATTGCCTGTGTGGTGGCATTATTACGTGGGTTTTCTCCAGTCATGTCAGTCCAAAGTGCCAAACACCTATCCACATAGGCTCCTGCCTCCTCTCCTTTTTTTTTTTTTTTTTCATGGGAATATCTGTTAGTTCAGCACTGGCAAGGTCTACTGTGAACATCTGTCCCATTATTGCAAAAATGTTATCACTGTGGTTTCTGAATGGTGCCTCATCAGGCTCGTTTGTGCTTCCACCCCTCTTTATGTTTTTTAGCATAGAGGCTGAAGTGTGGGTAGCCAATATCCTTCTAACATCTGCCAAGCGCAAACGGCAACCAACTGTTTCCTTCTGCATAGCTCTAATCCACGGAGAGGCCCCTGAAGTTAGTGGAGGCAATGTGTCACAAATGGCTTTAAGGTTCTTAAAAGACCATTCTGAATATTGTGCTGCCCCAGTTTCAGTAGCTATCATGGGCATGTGTTTATAGTTTACTTCAGATACGACTCTTGTTTGTAAATGTGTGCGCTGAGGTGCCCTTTCAGTCAGATTTTCTATTGTGGATCCATAATCACCAAATTTCCACTGTTTTTGTTTGTTTCCAGTATCTTGAGGGTCCCCATAATCACCTATTTGTCTCTTTGAATGATCATCTGACATGGTCAGTTCTTGTATTTTCCTTTCCAAAGAGCTCACATCCTTTAATGCTTGACTGTACTGTTTTATCAATTCACTACTGGGTGGCAGATCTTCTCTCTCACCCCCGTTGCCTCCTTTTGTAATTCTAGGTTTTCCTCTGTCCTAACTGGTGTTGAGGCTGAAAACAAGTTAGAAGTTGGTCTGAATTCATTCCCATGTTCATCTAGTGGCTCAAAAGGGGCATATGCATTTATTACATGATGCACCCTTTTGGCTGCCATTTCTGTTTTCCTGGCTACTCATTGGTCTCGTGTAGTATCACTGCCACTGCTCTCACCTGATCACCATTATCTTTTATGAAAGTTGTGAGGGGCATTTGTTTAAAAAGCATGTTTACACACTCTGTGTATGGGCTGGGGCGAGGCATCTGTTGAGGTGGAGGGGCTGTTGGAGGATGTGAGGCAACATCATCATACCGGGGTGGTTTCTCACTATCATCTTTTTGCTTGATCAGGTGCAAAGTTACTTTTCCAGTATCACTTACAACTACCTGTCCTTCTTTCAATGCTGCCACAAGTTTAGGAATGTAACACATAGCCCTGATCTTTTTCCTTTCTGTTTCTTGCAACTTATTTTTAATTTTCCCAATCTAGGATTTCCTGCCTTATAATTTTCCTCTGCAGTGAGATAACTTTGTATGATCATCTGCAGTATTTCCACCAGTTTAGTTGACTGAGGCATTGCTTTTTCTGACCCTGGTAGAAATCCTTGATCCTGCATCTCACACACCCAATGTTGAAACATTCTGACTTCCTTTTTTCTGTCCCCCACCTCTGTCTGCCTCTCAATCACCTTTTCTGTCCTCTCACATATTTCCTTCACAGTAAAAAAATGGTTTTGATGCTGCCATGTTAGTCAAATAATCTATACAAACTATGGGAAGAAAAAGTTAATAGGTATTTACAGCCCTAGGGTCCAAACTCCAGATCCCGAAACCTTTCTACAATTCTGGCCACATAAGGCTTCTACTTGAATCCTGTTGACCCAAGCGGGTGTGGCCAACTCAGAATTATTGTGGAAAACAGGATCTTTTGTTTCTGGTGGACCAAAAAATATTCGCTTTCGCCTTTATTTCCAAACCCACAAAATGCACTTCCTCTTATTTCAGACAACCAGAAGTGGGAATTGTCTTTCCCTGCCCCTCAATACCATGGGCTTTTAACCAGTTTAACTCTATAATAGAGACTATTTACCTTGGCCTGCATCCAGTACCAAAACCAGTGATAGCGTGTTATAGAGATTAGGACAACTAATTTTAACAAACTGGCAGACATAATTACTCATTATTTGTTGATACTTAAGTTTCTTGTATTTGTGTTGTATATTCCTTATATTCTCTATGGTGCATATATTACTCAATCATAGATTAAAAATTGATATTCTTGTAATATATAGTACTTATTTATATATTACTTGATTAAAATTGAGATCCTTGTAATATATTCTTGTAATATTACTTGCGTTGTTTCCCTTAAATGCCCATTATTATCATTCATATATTACTCAATCGTTGATTAAAATTGATATTCTTGTAATATATAGTACTTCATATATACAGAATATATATATTCATCTCTGGGGATCAATGAAGTATACAAAATAAAAAAATATATATTCATATATATATATATATATATATATATATATATATATATATATATATATATATATATATATATTATTTAATATAATATATATGATATTAATATATAATATTATTATATAATAATATCAATATTATATATATATATATTATAATATAATATATAATATTCATATATATATATATATATATATATATATATATATAACTCACTTGTTGATTAAAATTAAGATTCTTGTCATATATAGCACTTTCTTTTCTGTATTGATACTTCTTATTTCTCTATAAAAGGCGGCTCATTAATCTGACCCTAAAATGTACCATTGACTAGGCGGCTCATTAATGTTATCCTAAAACGTGATGATTTAAATACTCTCTGCATGTTCTTTAGTTTTTCAAAAAATGGCATTAAATTCTAAAATTTTTGTAATCTTTGTTAAAATTATAATTATGACAAAAAGACTTACTTTGACTGAATATTACAGACAATTCTATAAGAATTTAGAAGAGGTTTCCTGCTTACCTTGTGAAAATGGGGTGCCCTGAATTGTCTGTAGTAAACAGGCAAATATTTTTTGTCTGGTCACCTCCGATGTCCGTTCAGTGGAGTTGGCCAACTGGCCAATCACGTCGGCAGTCACTAAGTTGTAAAACTGTAAAAGTATGTTCAAAATTGAACAGTTGGCACAAAACCATTTAGAAATGCATCAGAGGATTAAAAATCACATGAGATGAACTATTCCTCAACTTATCTTTTTATTGAAGCATGCAAAGAGTAACACAGTTGCGGGTCTTTGTCCCAGCACAACCTTTCAGGGCAGACCCCGAAAAAGAAGAGAAAAAGGTACATATAGTCTTCTGGTTCTCAGCGGTCCCAGCAACCTCTCACAATGGCTATTTTCTTGAGCCAGTCAAAACCAGCTTTCTTCATCAGATGCTCCTATGCCCTGGAGCGGCCCCTGGCGGATGTTCCCTGTTGATGCCTTCTCTGTCTACTTTCACTTCCTATCACAACCCATGACAAACCTCATGACGCAGAGACATTTCTCTATATGTTAGCAAAAAAGCAGTCTTCATTGCAGATCAGTTGAAGGTGTGTGTATGCAGCTAAAGCCACTTCCTGTTATGTATGCAGGTGTGTAGTGCAGGGACTTCATGCAGTCATAAGCACATTGTGTGACCCCGTTTATCTAATTAACACAATCTGAAGTGAAACATTCTTATCTAACTAAAATATTCTATCACAGTATTGTGGTTTTACCATGTTATCCTCGTTTTTGCTTTTCTCCAGATTGTCCAGGTCAGCTGATGAAATTTTTGCATGCTAGGAGGTTTCCATGGAAATAGCCTGGCTTCTTCCCTTCTCTTCCTCCTGATGATCATTCATAATTTAACTCAAATGTTAATATTCGGAAAAATATCCATCGTTTTTCCGTATTCCATTAATGTTGTTTTAGGCTTCGTGCCCACAGGGAAAGTAAAAATGCTCTCAACCCGTTTTCCTGAGCGCTTTTCATGTGCATATTAAAAAAAAGCGCTCTGCCTGGTATCCTGGCAACCACTTGACCTGTCACTCAAAGCGTGCTGGGGATTTCACAGATTTTGCTCTGAAATGCTCCACTCACTGGAATAAATGACACCAAACTGATAACAAAATACACATCCCTCCAAGCTTTGGCTGTTAAATATTGATCATGGTGTACTTTTAGGCTGATTCTGATTGGCTGGGGAGAGAGGTGTGCAGCTGATGAGTGCTGCAGCACTCCGAAAGTTGAATTTTTTTCAGCTTTCAGCGCCATGAGCACAGCAACAAAATATGCTGACCGCTGAGAGCGTTTTGCGCCAAGAGCACCGAGCACATTAAGTGCTGGACTACATAGAAAATGAACAGAAAATAGTCGTCCACAGCAGAAAAAAAAACACATTTGGTGGACACGCAGCCTTAAAGTGCCGACCACGAGTTGACAGTAAATAACGGTTAGCAATTAACGGTTACTAGATCACCTTTGAAGTAGAGTGATACAATGGAAGTTGGAATGCAATTATGGTGGATTTTAGTAACTCCTCGAATCCCTATTGTCCAATCAAATTGCTCAGTCAGAACTAACTGTTGTATAAAGATAAATATAACTATGAAATTATAGTTTTAAAAATAATTCTAAAAATCATTCTACTGTAACTCAAGTGGATGGCAATGTCCACACTACAGCAATGTGGACACTGCTATCCACTTGAATTAGAGTGATTTTTAAAACTTTAATTTATAGTTATTTTTATAGTGCTTAGCGTGGACGGCCCCTAACTGATGAAAGTACGTCTTTTTTTCATTGCTTAACAAACTCACATTATCAAGTATTCAACTTTGTCCTCATAGATTGAACTAGTTCAGTTTACCGCACATAGTTGATACTTGGTCTAATAACAATTGACAGAAGTATAATTTGTTGCTTGTTTTTGTTTTTATTCTTCATTTATCCAGCCACTCACTCTTACTTTGAAGGTTTATGAGAGCGCATAGGAGTTCTTATTTTTAAAGTTTGCTTGCAAAGACAGAATGATTTTTATACCTGTAGTGTGCAGACTGGAAATGCTTATGTTCATCAGGCTCCCCGTTTCATGCTTAGAGACGGACTTGCTTTAATTCTGTTGGTTGGGCTTTTTATCTCTGCTCACTGCCAGGGCCACCTTAACTTGCCGTTAAGCCCTGGGGCTGAGAGGATTTGTAGCCCCCCCCCCCCAACAGAATTGCATTTTGAAAAATGCATAATAGCTACTGTATGTTTGTTAATAAAGGGTTGCATTTATATAGCACTTTTCATGACACCCAAAGACACTTTACAATGAGTCCATTATTGATTCACTCCACAGACAATGATAGTGGTAAGCTACTTCTGTAGCCACAGCTGCCCTGGGGCAGACTGACAGAAATATGACTGCCAATTCACACCAGTGACCTCTCCAACCACCACCGACCATTTATTCATATTCATACACCAGTGTCATGAACCATGAACACACTGGAGGCAAGATGGGTAAAGTATCTTGCCCAAGGACACAGCAGCAAGGTGGGTGGAGTGGAATTCGAACTGCTAATGATCCAGTTATTGGGCAACCTGGTCTACCTCCTGAACCACTACAGTCCTAATTTTGTTTCTCTTGGAGAAATGATGCAGCTGTGACCTAGAAAACACAACTACACTGCAAAAAGTCAAATATAAGTAAAATGAAATAAATTGAAGCTGTTTATGCTTATTTGTTGTCTGACAAGATATTTATTCTTGCTGTGCAGTTAGTGTAAGAAAATTTTACATGCTTTCATGTAGTTTTAACTTGCTTTAAGTGATATGAAAAATCTAATTTTCTTGCTCTGTTGGCAGATAATTTTACTTAAAATAAGCAAAAACATCTGGCAATAGATAATGTTAGTTAAAATTAGAAAAAAAAATCTGCCAACAAAGTAAGATTAAATTGCTTAACAAGTAAAAACTGGCATAAAGCAAGTAAAATCTTACTGAAAACGGAAAAACAAAAATAACTTCTTGTCAAAATTATCTTGAAAAACAAGCATATAGCCTTGATTTAATATATTTTATATTACTAACATTTCCAGTTTTACAGTGTAACAAATACTGCCTTCAGCATAAACAGAAGTTAGTCTTCTCTCTCTCACAACCATGGACTACAAGAAGCATGTCTTACCTTTTTAGAAGTTCTTTCTGGCCTTCTTTAATGAAAAAAATCCTTCATTATGTCCTTTAAGTCCAGCTCACAAATAACTCTGTGGACATCAATGTGAGGTTACACAGTCTGTTTAATAGGATCCTTGTCTTCTCCACTGGCCTGCTCTCTTTTGGCAGGATCTGGTGGCGCCTGGTCTTCTCCTCCAGGTGAGTGCTTTAATGGCCCACCTGTCTACTCTGTAATTGGCAGCTCTGCCTCCATTCGGTGCTCCAGCTTAGAAAAATCCTTTACGCTTCGGATTTTTCGAGCAATTAATTTTTCCTGAGCTGTTTTTCTCTCAATAATTTTATGAGCACCACTCTCAAACTTTTTTCCAGACATTTTGACCTAGCTAATTACTTCTTTCCTCTTACTGGTGCTTGCATAGTCACATGTCAAAACAACTCCTCTGATAGGCTATTGTTACGTGGTACCCACGTGGGGCACTTATAAATTGGACCAATCAGCAGCCACACGTATATCAAGTGACGGACATAGAATTTGACCAACTAACAAAAATGTGATCTTTTTGTATGGTTCATGATAGCCCCCTGATCTTCATAGGCCCCTGGGCTTCAGCCCAGCCTAGTCCGTGCATTAAGGCAGCCTTGCTAGCTGCAAACATTCTCCGTGAGCAGCCGCATGAGGGAGTGGGAGGAGGGAGTTAGCAGGGTTACAGCAGAGATGTTTCCTCAGTAGCTGCTGCTGCTGACTCACATTAACATGACAAATTATATTTATAGGTGCGATATAGGCATTTTATGTATCGCCAGGGGCCAAATGTATCGATACATCAAATATATTCAATGTATCACCCAGCCCTAGAATGTATATACAGTACATGAAGGCTGTGGTTTTGGTTCAGTTACTGGAGAATGTCAAAGGGAATCCATATTGCTTGTTAGGGTTTATTTTTCAATTTAAAAGGCACTCTCTCTTCCCCCTCTCTCATTAGGGATTAGATTTGCTTTCCATTCCTTTTTTGTTTGGTGAAGTTAGAAATGCATGCATAACTAAAAATAGAAAACATTTCCCTGATGTGGGGAAAAAGAGACACTGTCATATATTGTCAATACTTCATGCCAGTCAATGTTTTCCATTGAGTCCAGTAGGATGTAGGCCTTGTTATTTAGAAGTACTTAATGTACATTGTTGGTTTCTCATGTACTCATCATTCTAATGGTCTACAGAGCTCCCCAGATATCAGGTGTTTTTTTTTTTTCCTAGTAGATGGTAAGAGTCACTTTTGTGTGACAGAAATGATGATCGTGATGATGGGTTTCTCCATATACTGCAATTTGAATATGTTTAAAGGACTGTAACATTTCTAAATAGCACCTAGAATTTTTTTTCCCCTTAGAGTAGCTTAAACTGTGATTAGCTTCTCTACAGTTTACCAGACAGAAAGCTGGTAGCGTAACTGCACTTCTAATTATGTGTGGCCTTTACATGAGTAAGAGATATTATCTGTGAAGCTGGAATAATCTGTCGACTGATTTTTAAAACTGATTTAAAATTCAGTGTGCATATCATTATCATCATCATCATAGCAGTCTGTCAGGGTAGCAGCACATTCTTGGCACATAGAGGTATTATCAGTGGCAAGGACAGGCCAAGACAAACTGACTCCAGTATCTGTTGCAGTGACTGACCAGATGATAGGATTGTTTATCTCTGCTCTTTGTGTAGTGCATGTCACGATGCACTGACTGGCAAAAGTCCACCACAGACCTTGCGACAGATGTGCTTATCTGCCAGGATGTCCACTCTCACCCCGTGTAACGGAGTGGTCCACCACAGACCTGTGACAGATATTGTTTTTAGTTCTGCCATGATGCCCAGTTTCACCCTCCACACCCTCAGAAAGGCGGGGTTGCCGGTTGAGTTGCCGACGGCCCGACCCATGAGACAGGTAGTACCGGTTTTCATGGTTATCCAGTAGCAAGCAAACCAGTGCCTGACCTGACATATGATGTTATGTATATGCTATTAATACAACTCCTGACCAGATAGAGTAATGATATAGAGTGAAGTACGTGACGGTAATGCACCTGTAAGCTGGTTGCCAACCACCAATCAAATCTAAATACAATGATCACTTTCATTTTTTTTAGGTAGTTCACTGTGTTCTGGGGGATCTTTATTCACATCAGAATGGATAATCCGCTGATTTTGAAGGTTTTCTGCTTTTAAAATGACCATCTGTAGAGAACAACAACAGTTAATTAATTTATGCGTCACAAAGTCTGTTATATCTGCTACCAAAATGACCCCATTTAGTTTTACATTTTCCTTTTTTTGTGTGTGCTTCGGTACCAGATTTGACAGGTCGAAAAATGTCTTTGCACTGGTCAGATACATTAAGAAGTGGTACTGTATGCAAAGCGTAAAATGCGTAGAACTTACCTGGGAGAAAAATGAGTATCTTTTTCTTATTTCAGAATTCTTGTGTCTTGCTGGTTTGAAATAACCCTCCAAATAATTGTTAGAGCCAGCAAGAAAGTGTGTCTAACCACTAAAATCCCTGACGAAGTTTCAGCATTTTGAACCATCTTATTTCAAACATACAGAAAATATTTATTTTTAAAAAAGGTGCCATGTGTAGACAATTTTCTAATTTGCATTTAGTAGAAACTGACATGAAGAGCACAGCAGGTCGAGTTGAATAGCACTAACGCAGCCACCAAATGAGGTGATTGCTTGACTGGTAGCTCTAAAACAATGAGGTACAGATTGCGTGAATGACTGAGGTGCTGCAATTTTCTACTATTAACATCATCCGGATGGATTTGCACTCCAGTCATCACAGTTGTGCGCTACTAAGTGCAATGCTTGTGGCTATTGTCATATAAGTTGAGGCGTATGTCACTTACTTCTTGAGTCTTGAGTAATTTGTTGTAATGGAAGCTATTTATTTGCAGTTGTGTGTGTGTCTTTCTTTTAATTTCAAGTATAGGTAATAAATAATATACAGAATGAAACTTTTTATTTTCAGATGCTTGTTATGGCAATGTGACCCATTTAGATTTTAACAGTGTTACCGTTCTGTGTATAGTGTAACATATCAATCAATAAATAAAAATAAACCGTAGATATCTCCAATCCCATGTGCAAAGTGTCTCTGTAATTTGTTCAGACAAAACAAATGTCTATTGGATGAAACTGTGTCTCTGCTGGTGATGTCCCATTGGTCTGAAGTGGATGCTACAGCCAAGATGGAGAGCTTCATAGGAGAGTGGTGGGGGTGGGGTTGAGCATTTGTAATTAGCCTTGAGTTGATCCCCTGGGAGCATATGGTGAATTGTGGCTTACAAGATACCTCGGATCCCTCGAGTTAACAATTCTGTGCATCCACGTTGGAAGGAGCAACACTGAAGTTAAAGGAAACCAAGGGGGAAAAGTCTTATGAGACAGGACTGCAAGACATCAGGTGAGGAATTGCTCAGAATGCTGCTGTCAATGGGAACTCAATTCCATAATTGGAAATGTTGTAAACATTGGCAGTCTGGTTGTCCAGATGAGATAAGATTCAAGAAGCCCTAACACGAGACAGACAAATAATTCATCTTTAGCCTTCTATTACCTAAAGACATCTTAGAAAATATCTGCAACTCTAATAAGAAAAGATGGTGTAAATAATAAAAAATACTGATTTGCAAATACAATAATCTCATTAATGTAGGCTGATTGCTGACATCTTGTTTGTCTAAATGTGTCTTGGATGGCCCAACCTTGCATTAAAACATCATGTTAACCATCCTTTATAGACTGTCTGTGCCACCCTACATGACATCATGTGGCTGAGCCTTGGTGCTGTTGTTCTGCTGCTCTGGGTGCAGTGTGTCCAGGGCTCTGCTCTCCCTGCAATGTCCTCCTATGAGTTCACAGCCTATAGGATGCAACAGTACAACCTGGCACAGCACAAGCATGGTAAGTTCAAACATGGCACCTTGCTGTGAGCAGTGGTGTGGCCCCAGCTGGAAAATGTGGAAGGCACTGACACTTCCAAATTCAACATAAAGAAATACTACACATAACAGAATAGATTGAATACACCATACCTATATGTTTGCTTTTTGTTTATTTATTGTACATGTATTATTTGTTTACTATTTTCCCTTATCAAACTTTTAGTTGACAGTTTTCTAAATGTATTTGCATTTTAACAGAGGAAGGTAGAAATTGTACTTGAGTACTTTATTATATTAAGTACAAGCAAAAGTCTTCTAATTCTTTCGGCTGCTCCTTTTAGGGGTCACCACAGCAGATCATCCGCCTCCATCTCGCCCTGTCCCTTGCATCTTCCTCTGTAACACCAGCCCTCTCTCCATGTCCTCCTTCACTACATACATGAATCTTCTCTGTGGTTTTCCTCTTTTCACCCTGCCTGGCAACTCCATCTTCAACATCCTTTGCCCAGTATATTCACTATCCCTCCTCTACACATGTCCAAACCATCTCAGCCTGGACTCTTTGTTTCCAAACCGCTCAACCTGAGCTGTCCCTCTGATATACTCATTTCTAATCCTGTCCCTCCTAGTCACCCCCAATGAGAATCTTAGCATCTTCAACTCTGCCACCTCCAGCTCTATCTCCTGTCTTTTTGTCAGCGCCACCATCTCCAAACCATACATCATAGCAGGTCTCACTACCCATCTTGAAAATCTTCCCTTTCACTCTAGCTGCTATCTTTTTGTCACAAATCTCCCCTGACACTTGTCTCCACCCACTCCACCCTGCCTGCACTATCTTCTTCACCTCTCTTGTGCATTTTCCATTGCTTTGGATGGTTGACCCCAGGTATTTAAACTCATCTACTTTCACTACCTCTACTCCTTCCATCTTCACCATTGCACCTGCCTCCCTCTCATTCACACTCATGTATTCTGTCTTGCTTCTAGACTTTCATTCCTCTTCTCTCCAGAGTATACCTCCACCTCTCCAGATTCTCTTCCACCTGCTCCTTACTCTCACTGCAGATCACAATGACATCTGCAAACATCATGGTCCACGGAGACTCCTGCCTGACCTCGTCTGTCAGCCTGTCCATCACCATGGCAAACACGAAGGGGCTCAGAGTTGATCCCTGATGTAATCCCACTCCCACCTTGAATCCATCTGTTGCTCCTACAGCACACATCACCACTGTCTCGCTGTCCTCATACATGTCCTGCACCACCCTTACATACTTCTCTGCCACTCCTGACTTTCTCATACAGTACCAACCTTCCTCTCTTGGCACCCTATCATATGCTTTCTCTAGATCCACAAAGACACAGTACAACTCCTTCTGACCTTCTCTATACTTCTCCATCAACATTCTTAGAGCAAACATTGCATCTATAGTACTCTTTCTTGGCATGAAACTGTACTGCTGCTGCCTGAGTGTCACCTCTCCTGTTAACCTGGCTTCAACAACTCTTTCCCATATCTTCATAGTGTGGCTGATCAACTTTATGCCTCTGTAGTTACTACAGCTCTGAGCATCACCATTGTTCTTGAAAATTGATTGATTGATTGATTGATTGATTGATTTTTATTTGAACATTGTTAAAGAAAGAAAAAAGAGAGTTCAAAACACAACAAAAAAACAAACCAAAAATAAAATGTTCAAAAGGAGTGGGAAGAAGCCAACGCTTATACAGTCCCACCCCTTCTCCACACCAAACAAATTACAGTATTACTCATAATCATCATTATCCCACAACCACATTCACCGTAATACACCCATAGTCAAATTATACAACAAAAATGACACAACAATGACAGTCCATATCCAACAATATTTCAACAACAATAAACATACAATTCTGGCATGTTCAATGCAAACACAAACAACACCATCACCTTCACAATCACCATAACACACAACAACCTTCCCTCACTGAAGACACAATGTGACATCACTGCCCTTCATTCTCATACTGCTCAAAAATCATTTCTTTATATGTTGATTTAATATATGGATGTTGGGACATTGCCTGTGTTTCTCCCCCAACCCATTCCACAGTTTTACCCCACACACAGACACACAAAACTCTTCCGTGTAGATCTTACTAAGTGAATTTTAAATTTTGTATTCCCCCGTAAATTATATTTCCCTTCTCTCTCCCTGAATAGATTCTGTATATTGTGTGGCAAGAGGTTTTTACTAACTTTAAACATTAATTGTGCTGTGTAATAATGAACCAGATCCCATAATTTCAATAACTTCAAATGTAAAAACAATAAATTAGTATGTTCGAGGTACCCGACTTTGTGTATAACACGGACTGCCCTTTTTTGTAATATTAACAATGAATTAAGTTTACTTTTATAACTGTTACCCCAAACTTCTATACAATAAGTCAAGTATGGAAGTACTAATGAACAATACAAAATATGAAGTGATTTATAATCTAGGACCTGCCTAATTTTATTTATAATTGCAATATTTTTTGCAACTTTATTTTGTATGTATCTGACATGTGGTTTCCAACTAATTTTATCATCCAGTACTACACCCAAAAACTTGATCTCCTTAACTTTTTCAATAACTACATTATCTATATGAATGTGTATATCTTCTTTATTTTTACAATTACCAAATATCATTACCTTAGTTTTATCAATATTTAGTGATAGTTTATTACAATCCATCCATTTTTTTAGCTTATTTAATTCATTATTTATAGTATGGATTAGTTGATTATAATTATTTCCAGAATAAAATAAATTAGTATCATCAGCAAATAATATTATTTTTAATAATTTAGAAACTTGGAATATAATCATTTATATATATGTGTTAAATAATTTGGGGCCCAATACTGACCCTTGGGGGACCCCACAGGCAATTCCCATACACCCAGACAGATATTCTCCCATTTTCACAAATTGTTGTCTCTCAGATAGATAATTTGTAACCCATTTCAGAGCAATTCCCCTAATACCATACATTTGCAATTTATTAAGAAGTATTGAATGATTTATTGTATCAAATGCTTTTCTAAAATCTATAAACACACCAATTGCATATTTTCCTTCATCTAATGCATTTATTATTTCCTCTGTTGCATCCATTATCGCCAACAATGTTGTACTCTTGGCTCTAAACCCATATTGGTTCTGATTCAGCACATCCTGTTTATTTAAAAAGTTTTCTAATCTGTTGTTGAAAAGTTTTTCCAGAATTTTTGAAAATTGTGGGAGAAGTGATACTGGTCTGTAGTTTGTGTATTGGTGTTTATTTCCTTGCTTAAATAATGGACTTACTTTTGCTATTTTCATTTTCTCCAGGAATGAACCAGTTTGAAATGATAAATTACAAATATACTGTATGTGAATGGTTTTAATATACCATCAACAGTTCTTTTTATTAGTGCCATATCAATACCATCACAGTCAGTAGATAATTTATTTTTACACTTTTCAACAACAGATTTTACCTCTAGTTCATCCACCACTGTAAGAAAAATTGACCGAGGGTTACTTCCAATTAAAGTCTCACTCACAGTGTCTTTTCCTTGATTTGGAATCTTTGCTGCCAACTCTGGCCCAACACTTACGAAAAATTTATTCATTTTATTTACTACCATATTCTTATCATAAATATCACCACAATTATCAGTAAAATACTCTGGATATATCATTTTCTTAGTTCCATTTTTCCTTAATTTGTTTAATATATCCCAGACTCCTTTTATATTATTTTTATTTTCATTTAACATTTTCCTATAATATAATTTTTTACTAGTTCGTATTATATCAGTTAATTTATTTTTATATGTTTTATATCTTTTTTCAGATTCTTTAGTTCTTAATTTAATAAAATTTTTATAGAGATAATTTTTCTTTTTACAAGCATTTTGTAACCCTTTGGTTAACCATGGGCAATTTTTTGTATATGTGTTTTTTATTAATTTCTTTAATTGGACAGTTTTTATCATATAATAATTTAAATATATCAATAAATTTATCATATGCCAAGTCCACATTTTTCTCTCTATAGACAACATCCCAATTCTGTAACATTAAGTCTTCTTTTAAATCACTGATTCTGTCTTCTGTTCGTATTCTTTTATAGATAATCTTTTTACATAGTTTATTATTATTCTTACTCTCATTAGCCCCATAATTAACATCTAAAGAAACAAATACAGGCAAGTGGTCACTAATATCATTTATTATTATACCACTCACCATATTATATTCAATAACATTGGTAAAAATGTTGTCTATCAGGGTAGCACAGTGTGTCGTTATTCTTGTAGGTTTTATAATCTTTGGAAATAAAGTTAAGCTATACATTGTATCTAAGAAATCTTCAGTTGGTTTGTGTTATTTTGTTTTCATCAAATCTATATTAAAGTCACCACAAATAAAGATATCCTTTTGTCTTATTTTTGCATACATCTTTTCCATCCCATTTTTAAATTTTTCCATATCAGATCCCGGTGCTCTACATATACAACTTACTATTATATTTTTTTCTTTTTTCCAACGTAATCTCAATTGTTAAACATTCCATACTTTCATTCACTGCTGATGTCATACTGTCTACTTTTTTACTTTTTAATTTTCTATCAACATACAGTGCTACCCCGCCACCACTTTTACATTTCCTATTTTGTGTGTACATCTCATAGCCATCTAGTTCAAAATTTACATCTTTTTCTTCATTAATCCATGTTTCACTTATTGCAATAATCCTAAATGGTGTATTAAATTGATTCAAAAACTCCTTAATACTATCAAAGTTTGCATAGAGACTCCTACTATTAATATGTATTATTGTTAATGTTTGATCCAAATTCATAATTCCATTTAATTGTTGTTCTTCATAATAAACACACTTATTATTAATATGACCAAAATAATTGTTGTCTGGGTCAACACCTCCCAAAACGTCCTGTGGTTGCTGCTCAGCACTAACAAAATTTCCAGCCTCAATTTGCCCCACTATACCTCCATCATCAAATGAGGAAGAATGATTGACTAAAGTACTAAACATAATTTATGACAACCATGTACACCAAGAAGAAAAAAGGAAAAGAACACAAAATTTCCACTCATGATTACTGCACCGTTATTCCTGAGTCAGGGCTAAGGTTTAAATCTGTCCAATTCCTCCATTTCTCTAATCATCATTACTTTAGCGTCTTCTGGAGTGCCAAGCAGTTTTATCCACACCTTACAGTTTCTTGTCCATGTCGACTGTATTTTTCCTTGTTTTCTGAAAGCCCTGGCTTGTCTAGCTATTTTGGAGTTCTTTTTTGTTAAATGCTCATTTATGTAGACAGCCGTTCCTCTCAGTTTTTTTGCTTGTCGCAGAAGATCAATTTTTGCTTTTCTACTGACGAATCGGATGATAATCGCTGGTTTTAATTTACTGTTTTTATTGGGTAATGTGTGGCAAGCCGAAATAGTCTCATTGTCCACAACAATGTTATTAGAATTGAAAAAGGTCAATACCTGCTGCTCAAGAGTGTGCGACTCAGCCAGTGTCTCATCCTGCCCATCCTGATCACCAACTCCAGCTGCCACACGTGCATGGGAGCGGTGTCTGGTGTTCAGACCGCTCACAATGACATCATCCATTCTTGTATATTGTTCAAGTTCATCCACACATTTTTCTAAGGATTTAATTTTCTTGTCCTTGTCCACAATTTCAGCCTTTAGCTCGCGCACTTGTTCCATAAGGTTAACAAGCAGCATTTGTTGTTTAGCTATTTTTGATATTTCCTCAGACATAAAGTTTAGGGAGAGTTTAATTTCCTCCAGCTCCTCTCCATGTGTCTGACTCTTTTTTGGAGGCATAATGACTAGTTGATTTTGATTTGATTTGATTAGAATCAAGGGAGAGGCTCACCTGTTGACTAGCAATTGAATAACTGGATCCACCGGTGAAGCCGAGGAGGCCAATGCTCCCTCGGTTGCTAGTGGAGGCCTCCAGCTAGCGCTGTTCCACCAGGCGGCGAATCCGAAACTCTCCCAGTGGCCAACAGAGACCGCTAGCCTGGGTCGCAGCCCGGCAGCAGGTATCTGCAGCAAAGCCAAAGCTCTCCCGGTGTATCCGGGAGAGCTTGGTACCAAAGCACTTCTTCTCCACTCCTCAGGCATCCTCTCACTCTCCAAGATTGTGTTTAACATCCATCTTCTTCTGCTTAATCCTTTTTGGGTTGCGGGGGTGGGGGTGGGGTGGGGGGGGCTGGAGCCTATCCCAGCATCTTTGGGCGAGAGACAGGGTACACCCTGGACAGATCGCCAGTCCATCGCAGGGCCAACACAGAGAGACAGACCACCATTCACTCTCACAGTCATACGTAAGGACAATTTAGAATCCCCAGTTTGATGCCAATTAGCCTAACTTGCATGTTTTTGGCATGTGGGAGGAAACCGGAGAAATCCCGGAGTAAACCCACGCAGGCACGGGGAGAACATGCAAACTCCACACAGATCACTGTTGGTAGGGGGCTGGGATCGAACCCAGGATTCCCCGGCCAAGGGTGAATTGCTGTGCTGCCGCAGTGCTAACCACTCCACCACCGTGCTGCCCACCGTGTGTTAAACAATCTGGTTAAAAAGTCCACTCCCATCTCTCCTAAACATCTCCATACCTCCACTGGTATGTCATCTGGACCAACTGCCTTTCCATTCTTTATCCTCTTTAAAGCTGCTCTCACTTCTGCCCTGCTAATCCTCAGTACTTCTTTGTTCACCATCTTTCCTTCATCCATCTTCCTCTTTCTGTCACCCTGTCGGTTAACAGCACCGGTGGCGGTCGTTGTTAACCCGGGCCTCTACCGATACGACATGAAGGTCTCATTCATCATGATCTGCATGGTTTGATTTGGCAAAGGTTTTACGTCGGATGCCCTTCCCCGACACAACCCTTCCATTTACCTGGGCTCGGGACCAGCACTAGGAGTACACTGACTTGTGCACCCCCTGTGGCTGGGTTGGAGCATAAGCAGACATTCACACCAGAAAAACACATACTTGGGAGTTTGGATGATTTGGGAACTGAATGGATTCTGGAATGATTTTGCTCTTGATATTGTCACGAGCTGAGTTCTGGATTTTTTGCCAGACTCAGTCTCATGGCTCTTTCTTTGTATTTATATACAGTATATTTATTATATTTTGTGCCTTTGAGTTTTGTTCCGCTCCCTATTTGTCTGTTTAGGCCTTCAGTTTGTGCCATCTCCATTTGTAATGATTTATTACTAACTAACTAACTAACCTGCACTTATATAGCGCTTTTCTAGTCACAAAGACCACTCAAAGCGCTTTCACTAGTACTAACCCTCTATTCTAAGGGCCTACAGGAGACAGATATCTAGGGACAATTTAGAACAGCCAATTAACCTAACATGCATGTCTTTGGATTGTGGGAGGAAACTGGAGCCCCCGGAGTAAACCCACGCAGCACAGGGAGAACATACAAACTCCACACAGAAAGGTTCCAACCCCTGCCAGCCTGGGGATTCGAACCAGGAACCTTCTAGCTGTAAGGCAACAGTGCTAACCACTGCACCACCGTGCTGCCCACCGCTGCCCCCACCGTGCAGTGGGGGCAGCACGGTGTTCTCCCCGTGCCCCCACCGAGCCTCTCCCTTGATTCTAATCAAATCAAATCAAAATCAATACCGCTGCACGGTATTAGTCTACATTTGATTAAGTTCATTTCTTATATTTTATTCTGTGGGCTGACAGCTGTCAGATGACACTTCCGGGTTTGTGCACTGCATGGGTGTCGTCTGTCAAGCTGTCAGTCCAGCCGCTCCTCCCTCATCTCTCCCAGCTGGTCTCAATCACTGTTCAGTGTTTCATTTCACCTGCTCATGTGAACCCACACCTGTGACTTGTTATGTGATGGTTTTGATCCCTATTTAAGGGAAGTTGTTTCTCATTTTGATTGTCACTGCCTCGTCAATCCCAATGTATTCTCAGCTTCTCTTCGTCCCCACCAGAGCCCTGTTCTGCTCTGGCACTCTATTCTCCTAAGTTTTGTCCCTCGCTGTTATTTTATTATTTGTACACCTTGTTGCACCTTATGTTTGCTGTTTTTGTTAATAAACTTCACAAGCTCACAGTCCAGCACCTGGGTCTCATCTCTCTGCCCCGAGGGGCATTCATGACAGTAGGCAGCGACCAGTTAGAGACCCAGCTGCTGTGAGTTTGTGGATCTTTTTGTTTTTTCTTTTTCTTTTTGCTCACCGGTGCTCTGGAGCTCACCATGTCCCCGGCTCGCCGGCCCCACCCAAACAAAAGGAGATTGGCAGCGGGGTCTCCAAGCCTGGAGGAGGAATGGGCGATGGACTTTATCCAGAGTTTCGTGATGAAAGCACTCGCCACCGCCGTCCCAAGAAAACCTGGAGAGTTTAAATGGAGCAGTGGGGATTCTGGAGGCACACCCCGGCCTCTGGAAACATCCTCAATATGCGGGACTGCTGTCCACGGTCACTGCACTTCAGCAATCATTCCCCGGGCTGACGACGGGCCTGCCTCCCACTGGACCGAAGCCGTCGTGGAGGCGCTCACTGAGGCAGAAGTCCATGCCCTCTCCCGGTCTGCCGGCTCCAGCTCCACCGCAACAGCCACCACTACAGTGTCGTCCTGCTCCAGACCACTGGAGGAATTCTCCCGCCTCTCCAGAAGCCATTTCCCCAACGCCGATGCTGAAGCCCTCCTCACCAGTGCAGCCCTCTTCTCTCTCTCTTCCGGCTGAATCAACAGCTTTACTCCTCTCTGTATTTGCTGTTCCCTGCTTCACTTTGGCATCCTCTCCTGCTGCCGAGAGGTCCTCTGCTTGTTCCCCGGCTCCGTCCATTTCCATGACCACAGGGGCAGCTCCTCCACGATCCTCCGAGGGGCCCATCTCCACTGTAGCCACAGAGAGGGATGACATTACACCAGCTGCAGCAGACAACATCGGACACCGGGAAAACAGGCAAGCTTCATTTCATTTTATTCCAATTTATGATGATATGCCTTGCCTGATTCCTGGTAGGGAGGCTCAGGAAATGCAGTCCCCTGAGCTCTCCCCACCTGCTGCAGTTATTAATTGCTCACCAGCCCTCTCCATATCCTCTCCTTCGGCTCCTGAGTGTCCGCCAACCCCGGGATTGAGCTGTTGGACGTGGGAGGAGCCTGTGGCCCTGGAGGGCCAAGTTCCAGTGCCAACCGTGAGTCGACCTCCAGCTGCCACGCTGGATGAGCCACCAGCGTGGGCCGCTTCTTCAGGGGGCACAGGGACTGCATCCACCATCATGGCTGCTGCAGAAGCCGCCACAGCAGAGTTAAAGACTGAGCTGGACCTCCAAAGGACTGGGCCTGAGATGTCGTCATCATCTGGATCATTGAGTCCTGGACGGTAGTGGAGCTCAAGCTTAGGAAAATGCTCTCCTTTGTTTTTCTTGTGTCAGTTTTGGAGAGATCTTGCCTGGCTTTTGGTGAGGAGAGCTAGGTGCAGCCACCCACTGCGCTTGAGCTCACTTTGCCGGGCTCCGCTGCTGCCGGTGACTCTGATCCTGCCTCTCTGTGTGTTTGGTCTGAGCTTTCTCCCAGGGTCACTGACAGTGTTCCAGCGATGCCAGAGGTCTCCGTGGGTTCAGGTTCTCCGCCCAAAGTCACTGTGGATCCAGCTTCCGCCACAGTGGAGGTTATCGCGGGTGCCCTGTCCCAGCCCAGGACCCCTGTGGGTGCAGCTTCCCCTCTGCCCAAGGCTGTCGTGTGGGTTCCTCCTCCGTGGTCCAAGTCTCTGTGGGTGCTATGTCCCGGTCAGGGACCCTTGTGGGTTCTGCACCCCAGCTTAAATCCAACATGGGTACTGCGATCCAGCTTGGGCCCGCTATGGGTACTACGCCCCAGCCTGGGGTCCACCGAGGGTGCAGCATTGGCCCAGTCTGGGTCCACTGAGGGTGCAGTGTTGGCCCAGTCCGGGCCCACTGAGGATGCAGCGTTGGCCCAGTCTGGGTCCACCGAGGGTGCAAGCATTGGCCCAGTCCGGGCCCACCGCGGGTGCAGCTATGCTCCATCCCTGAGCCACCACAGGTGCTGCAGAGCTCTAGCCCGGAGCCACCGTGGGTGCAGCGTTGTGCCAGTCCGGAGCCACTGCGGGTGCTGCTTTGTCCCTGTCTGGGGACCCGGCCGAGGGTGCTACTGGCCTATCCGAGAGTGGTGCAGCTCCCCTTCCCTCGCCACACACCAATAGTAGTCCCTCCTCCTCTGCCAGACGACGTTGTGGTTTTCCCTTCTTCTCTGCCAGATAAGATAAGATAAGCCTTTATTAGTCCCACAACAGGGAAATTCCAGGATTGCAACAGCACAGGGATAGCAACACTCAGAGCAACAATCAGAAGGCAAGAAAAAAACAAGCAAGCAAGAGCGGCTAATATACATATGTACATATTACTATAAAATAAATATATACACACACACACACAGACACACAGTGCAGAGCATTGTAGGCTGGATGGAATAAATATATGAGTATAATGCACACACAGTGCAGGGAAAAGCCAGTGTGAACACACAGTGCAGAGGCATTGTAGCTAGATGGAATAAATATGTAAATATATAAACACCCACAGTACGGAGCATTGCAGCTAGGTGGAATAAATATGCAAGTATATAGATGCCGTCATGGGTTCCCCCTCCTTGGCTCCCTTCCTGTCATTGGGTTCTCCCAGTGGGGGAGCTGCCTCCTGGGCCACCCCTTTTATTCAGGGTGGCTTAAGAACTCTGGTCGGCCGCCTGACGGACTGAGCCATTGGGTTGGGTGGGCCTATGCTCTCTGGCAGACCACCTGACTTGGACACCTCACCGTCTGCCAGGCCTGGGACTTTGGTCGCCCCCCCTGAACTCCCTAACTCCTTGGCCTGGGGGGCCTAATTCTGTGTTTTTGACTGGTGTGGGTCCTGAGCGGGATTTTGTTTCGTTCCTCCTAACATGTACCCCCCGCCACCCACCCTGGGTGGGTTGTTGGTTGTGCCCCTGCTGGGGGCACAGGCTCTTTTCTTTTGGTGTTACCTGAGCGTGTCTGGGTTCCACCCCTTGAGGAGGGGGGGGCTTCTGTCATGAGCTGAGTTCTGGATTTTTTGCTAGACTGAGTCTCGTGGCTCTTTCGTTGTATTTATTATATATTTATTATATTTTGTGCCTTTGAGTTTTGGTCCGCTCCCTATTTGTCTGTTTAGGCTTCAGTTTTGTGCCATCTCGCATTTGTAATGATTTATTAGTCTACATTTGATTATGTTCATTTCTTATATTTTATTCTGTGGGCTGACAGCTATCAGATGACACTTCCGGGTTTGTGCGCTGCGTGGGCATTGTCTGTCAAGCTGTCAGTCCAGCCGCTTCCTCCCTCATCTCTTCCAGCTGGTCTCAATCACTGTTCAGTGTTTCATTTCACCCACTCATGTGGAACCCACACCGGTGACTGTCGGATGTCACTGGCTCGTCAATCCCAGTGTGTTCTCAGCTTATTTTCATCCCTGCCAGAGCCCTGGTCTGGCTCGGTGCTCTATCTCATAAGTTTTTTCCCTCGCTGTTATTTTTTTATTATTTATTTTTTTTTGTTACTTATTTGGTACCCGTAGGTAGACTTGGTTTGCAGTCTGGTGACAAGCCACTGCTGCTGGTCGCTGGGCGTGCGTGAGCGCCCTAAACCTACATATTTATTATTTGTACACCTTGTTGCACCTTATGTTTTGCTGTTTTATTAAACCCGGCCTCTTGCCCAAAGATGCTGGGATAGGCTTCAGCCCCCCCCCCCCCCCCCCCGCTGGTCCGAAAAGGATTAAGGCGGAAGAAGGATGAATGAATTGAGTGAATGAACTTCACAAGTTCTACAGTCCAGTGCCTGGGTCTCATCTCTCTGCCCCGAGGGGCATTCAAGACAGATATGTCTTGTAAATCACAAGAAACATGTTACAGACATGTTAAAAATAGAAGGAAGGTGTGTCTCCCATTACATCTGGCGTAAAAGCAACGCAGCATTCAGAAAAGGAACATCATACCAACAGTAAAATATGGTGGTGGTAGTGTGATGGTCTGGGGCTGTTTTGTTGCTTCAGGACCTGGAAGACTTGCTCTGGTAAATGAAACCATGAATTCTGCTGTCTACCAAAAAATCCTGAAGGAGAATGTCCGGCCATCTGTTTGTGACCTCAAGCTGAAGCTCACTTGGGTTCTGCAGCAGGACAATGATCCAAAACACACCAGCAAGTCCACCTCTGAATGGCTTAAGAAAAACAAAATGAAATGAAGACTTTGGAGTGGCCTCGTCGAAGTCCTGATCTGAATCCTATTGAAATGCTGTGGCATGACCTCAAAAAGGCGGTTCATGCTCGAAAACCCTCCAGTGTGTCTGAATTACAACAATTCTGCAAAGATGAGTGGGCCAAAATTCTTCCACATTGCTGTAAAAGACTCATTGCCAGTTGTTGCAAACGCTTGATTGCAGTTGTTGCTGCTAAGGGTGGCCCAACCAGTTATTAGGTTTAGGGGGCAATCACTTTTTCACACAGGGTCATGTAGGTTTGAAATTTTTTCCCCTTAATAATAAACATCTTCCATTTAAAAACTGGCATTTTGTGTTTACTTATGTTATTTTTGTCTAATATTTAAATTTGCTTGATGATCTGAAACATTTAAGTGTGGCAAACACAAAAAAAATGAGAAATGAGGAAGGGGGCAAACACTTTTTCACACCACTGTATGTGTGTGTGTTGTGTGTGTATATATATATATATATACATATATATATATATATATATATATATATATATAATATATTATATAAGCAGTATATATATATAAGCAGTTGAGGCAACAATAATTGTGGCACCTACTGGCCTGGAGGTCAAGATCTTGTCTCCATCACCTTTAACACAATTGAGTAAGGGGTACCAAATGAATAATAAGTAAAATCAAAGTTATCAACGAATGACCAAATGTACTTGAGTAAAAGGACTGTCCTGTTTGTTCAGAAATATACTCGAATTAGAGTAAAAGAGTACTTGAGTACTGTGAGTACATGCGCTTGCATAAATGTACTAGTTAGTCTTGTTTTTCCATTCGATTTGTGTAAGGGTATGGACTTGACTGTGCTCATGTCCTTGCTTTATGTTCATATTTGTTTTTCTATTGTTAGGTTAATTGGTTGTTCTAAATTGTCCCTATATATGCTGTCTCCTATAGGCCCTTAGAATAGAGGGTTAGTTACAGTGAAGTGCTTGAGTGGTCTTGTGACTACAAAAGCGCTATATAAGTGCAGGCCCTTATCCCTTATTATCTTCAGGAATGAGTTTGAGTCATGTCATTGTCTTTTGGTGGTTATTAGTTTCTCTGTGCTGTGTTTATCATTTGTATTTTTGGTCCCAGTGTGCTCTGTCTGTTCAGCCCTGCCCATCCGGTGCTTTCTTCCTTTACCCCTTGATTGTTTCCCACCTGTCATGCGTTATCTGGAATACTCCCCTGTCTACATATGTGCGTCTCAGTCTGTGTCAGGTGTGGCATCATTGTTTCTTCCATGTTCCCTGTCAGTCTGTCAGGCCCGGTTTTGGTTTTGTGTTTTCAGCTTATGCTGCTACTTCTTTGTCTTAGTTTTAGGGTCAATAAATCATCATTTTTGCACTGTAGTCCTGCCTGTGTTTGAGCCCTTGTGTTTACCCACCTTGACAGAATGATGCCACCAAGAAAGGACTTGGCGGGCAGAACCGGGTAGGAGGAAAGGGCCGAGTCGGAGTTTGCGGGAGGATAATCGCGAATGGGTGCTTCGCCCTTTTGGACTGGGCTCTTGGCAGTCCAACCATTGGGAGATGAACGCAGACTTGGTGGAAGCAAGAGTGGTCCTCTGTTCACCGACCCTGTTAAAAATTCCTGAGTTGCTGAGCTTTGCTCCCGCATCACCCAAATGAGCGACAAGCTGATACGGACTGGCCCTTCACTTTGCTCGGTCCAACTTGGCTCTGGGCCATTGGGCTCCAACTCCTGGTTCCAGTGTGGTCACCTCCCACTAGCCCTGATGCTCCTACACCATCTGTCACCTCCATCCCATCAGCCATGATGGAGGATGTGTTGGAGAAGGAGGAGCAGAGGCAGGCGGTCCTTGCACAAATTGATATCTTGCTGGAATATAAGCCCTGGCTTGTTCCGGAGGTATTATTCCCGGTGTGTGAGGACCAGCCACCATCAAAAGGCCAGCGGGGAAGTGGCATCGAGGAAGTATCGCTTCGCCTGCCATCTGGGCTCTTCACCTCGAGGATCACCCAAGGGTTTCTGCTGCCGTGGTCCCACCTTCCTTGAGTGCTTTAGCAGTGGCAGCTTCAGCGGCTGCAGGGCAGGAGGTCAGTGCGCCCCAGCTGTCTATTCCAGCAGCACATAAATCAGCTCACACCCCACCTGCTTCATCTGTCATTACGCCTGCAGCTCTGCCTGTCTTCACGCCTGCAGTGTTGCCTGTAAATTGTAAAGTGCTCTTTTTAAGGATGGTGCAAATTGATGAACATTGATATCAGTCACTGTAAACTTGCCAGATTGTAGCCAGTGGCTAATTTCCATTTGTTGTAAGTGGGTTACAATTTTTCCTTCCCCCATTCTATTATGCTGAGCACCAAGCTAGAGGGCGGGAAGTACCACTTTTATATGGTCTTTGGTATGACCCAGCCAGGGCTTGAACCCATGACCTCCCAGCTGAGGGGCGGGTGTTCGATCACTAAGCCACCACTCCGGTCATCATCACACCTGTCATCATGCCTGCGATTTCACCCATCATCACACCTGCAGCGCTGGTTCTCACATCTGCTACACTGGTGCCCCCACCCGCTGCTGCATCTCGGACTGCTTCATCCACTGTTCCTCCAGCATCTCATGAGACCGTCATCACTTTTCCAGCAGCAGAGTCATTGGGGTCCTCAGCAGCAGAAAACCAGGGGTTACGGCAAGTACCTTTCTTTATTTCTATAACATCAGTTTTTGAGAGGATCTGTCTTGCTCCTGACAGGGAGACCCAGTTACAGCTCCATCTGCTTCTGAGTTCTCCCCGCCGAGCTTCTCTGCTGGTGTTTTGGTTTGGACATGGCACCAACCTGTGTTTCTCTCCTGCCACATCCGAGGTGTCTGCATCTGGAATGGAGGTGCACGCCACAGCCCCAGCTGTCTTAGAGATTGAGCAGTCTGCCCCACCCATTATCCAAGAGGTCGAGCAATCAGCTCCACCTGTTGCCCAAGAGGTCAGGGGACCTCCACCCATTGTTCCAGAGGTCGAGCAGTCTGCTCCAGTCATCGTCCAAGAGGTCGAGCAGTCTGCTCCACCCGTCGTCCAAGAAGTCAGGCAGTGTGCTCCACCCATCGTCCAAGAGGTCAGGGGACCTCCACCTGTCATCCAAGAGGTCGGGCAGTCTGCCCCACCCGTTGTCCAAGAGGTCGAGCAGTCCACTCCACTCATCGTCCAAGAGGTCAAGCAATCCGCTCCACCTGCCATCCAAGAGGTTGAGCAGTCTGCTCCACCCATCGTCCAAGAGGTCAGAAAACCTCCACTAGTCGTTCCAGAGGTCGGGCAGTCCACCCCACCCATCATCCAAGAGATCGGGCAGTCTGCTCCACGCGTTGTTCAAGAGATTGAGCAGCCCGCTCCACCTGTCGTCGAGGAGGTCGAGCAGTCTACTCCACCTGGGCTGTCGAAGCAATCTGCTCCACCTTCTCCACCTGGGGTCACCGCTTTCCCAGCTGCTGTCAGCCCCTGCACCGAAGGCCCCTCATGTACTCGCTCCAGAACTAGAAACTCTTGTGTTATTAGCTCCTGAGCAATGAGAGCCCAATGTTATCTTCTGAGTCTGGAACCCCATGTTGTTTTCTTCAGAGCAAAAAGCTCCTATATTGTTATCCCCAGAGCAAAAGGCTCTTACTATGTTTTCTCAGCGCAATAGGCTCCATGTCTTCCCCTAAGTTTGGATGTTCCTGGGTGGTCATTTCCTGAGTTTGAAGTTTCCATATTATTATCCTCCAGAATTTAAGGGCTCCATGTTAACAGCCCCAGAGCTTAAGGGTTCGACATTGTCATTGCCAGAGTTTAAGGGTTCCATGCTGTCATCTCCGAGTCTAAACATTTCATGTTGTTAGCGCCTGTGTTAATAGGCTCCAGAGGTCAACGCCCCCTATGGTAGTGTGTCTATCAGTCTGGTGGTCCTTAGACTTTGGTAGGTCACTCAATGCACCGTGTCCATACGTCTGGTGGTCCTAGGACTTGGGTAGGCCACCCAACACTCTGTATATGGGCCTTTTTGTGGATCTTAGGATGCTGGCAGACCACCCGATCTGTTTTGGGGTTTTAAACTTGGGGTGGGCCCACAAGGACTGTGTGGTTGGGGTTTGGACTCAGTGGGGGTAAAGGAATTGGTTTTGACCCCACCCACCTGGCCTTGTACTTCCACCACCCACCCGAGGAGGGCCTTCTTTTTCTTTTTTTTTTGTCATCAGCTTATTTTGAAGGTTGGTCTCTCTCTGTTTGACCAGATGGAAGTATATGTACAACATATCATGTTGAGGTTTGTCAATTTTGGACAAAGCCAACTATATTATCTTTGTTGCATTACTGCCAGAATGTGGAAGTTTATGACTTGCAGCTTTAGTGTTAAGTGCCTAATATTAACTTGCTCTGTGTCTTACACTGCACCATTTAAATGATATTACTTGACATTATTTGGCCTCCGCTGCTACTTTTCTAATTTTGCAAATACTCGATGTTTGGCAAATAGTTAAAATGATTCAAAGTGGCTGTGACCATAAACAAAAAAGAATGGTAAACTTACAAGTGAAAAGAAAAGAGAAAAAAGAAAAACATTGCAAATTTATGGTTAAAATGAGTCACAAAATCATAAGGTAAAATTCACAAGAAAGTCACCAATTTATGAAGGGAACAAAAGAAAAAAACTAATATATAATAGAAAAAGTGCAAATCTGATCTTACAAATTATTGAGGGAAAATAGCAAAATTACAATGGGGAAAATGTACATTTACAAGATAAACAGTTCATTAAGGGAAAAACATTTTTTGTAAAAAGTCTTTAAAGAAATCAAATTCACTAGAAAACCAGTGTCAGGGTGTTCGCGCTTCTGGAGCACAGAATAAAGGGCCCAAACGCCAGACTTCTAGTCCTGAGTAGTTCTAGTTCTGAGGATTTGTCCTCAGTACCAAGATACAGTCAAATTAGAGTTTGTGTGTGTGTGTGTATGTGTATGTGTGTGTGTGTGTGTGTGTGTGTGTGTGTAATGAGTGTAATGAGTTTAATATTGTCTCCTTTGCTGAGGTTGCCGAGGAGCCATTGTTGTGGCGGAGGCTCGCTCAGCAGAAGAGCCGTCACTCACCCGCCGCTGTGTCATCATGAAGGTGTCAGACTTCACAGAAGAAAAATACTTTGAGGCCCAGAGACAAAATGCTGCTGCTGTGTTGATTCTGTTGCCCAAAAACATCTCCAGTATCCCCCATGACAGAATACAGGTAACAAATCCTAAATCATTTATTTATTTATTGTAACTGGGCGAACAAGCTATTTTAAATAACTACAGACCTAGCTTTAAAGTCTCTTTTCTGGCAAAAGTGCTTGAGTCTTTGGTCAGTAAAGAATATATCACTACCAACTCTATCCTGTCACCATTTCAGCCAGGTTTCTGTAAAAATCATAGCACTACTACTGCTGCCTTGAAGGTCATAAATGATATAACAGAAGCCCTTGACAAAAAGCAATGCTGTTTTTCTTTGTTTTTTTTTTCCACAATATCTTTATTGAACCTTTTTTTTTTTAACAAACATGATACAAACAATCAAACACTAACACTAAAGTACTACAAAAAAAAAAAAATGCACTAAAAACACCAACAACCACCAACAAAATCAAGTCTTCAACAATGCTCCTCTGTTTAGTCTAGACAATCCAATACATAAGTATACATATTATGTTCACCAGGTTGGAATTTACAAGGTCCACACACATCATTCACCTTCTTCTTCAAGAGTTATGTTTAAATTTTTTACATAATCAATAAAAGGTCCTCCATATATTCTCAAACACAATTTCCTTTGATTTCAGTATATAGTGTTATTCTTTCTAATGGAAGGTTTGTTAACATCTGTCTTAACCACTGAGTCACATCTGGTTTATGAGTCTTTTTCCATAATAGTGCAATACATTTTTTGGCATTAAGCAAACTGAGGTCTATGAATGTTCTTTCACTTTTATTAAAATTATGCTTTTCTGGGTACAGACCCAACAAAAACAGTTTAGGATTCAATATGATTTGTTTTGAGATTATTTTTTCAATTGTTACCCTCACCTCTTCCCAAAACATTCTTATTAATCTACATTCCCATAAACAATGAAATAGGGTTCCTTTACTTTCCATGCATTTTGTGCATATATCTGGTATATTTTTGTTATATCTATTTAACTCCTCCGGTTGTAACATACATCCGCATTAACCATTTGAAATGTATCAATTTAAGGCGTGCATTTATTGATTTGGTTTGAGCTTCTGTACAAGCCAATTCCCATTGTTCCTCTGAAATTTCAATTTGCAGATCTTCTTTCCAGTAGTTTAATCTTTTCAGTGAATTTTCACTTGAAGATAGTGTCAATGAGTTATAAAACTCTGAAATAAATACCCTTTCTTTTACTATCTTTCATCATCATTTTTTCCAAGGATGAATAAATAGGTCGAGTGAGAGCTTTATTTTGATTTGATCGAATAAAGTTTCTAAGTTGAAGATATTTAAAAAAATGTGTTCTATTGAGATTAAATTTGATCCTCAGCTCTTCAAAAGACATTATGTTGTCTGCACATGGCAAATATAAATCCTGAATCTTTTTGTATCCCTTTTAAATTCCATACTTTAAATACAGCGTCCGCTCTCCCTGGTTTAAAATATTGATTACCCCATATTGGACTAAATTGTGACAATAACTGTGGTTCTTTTAAATAGTTTTTAGCTTCACACCATATTTTGATCATATGCTTTACAAATGGATTTTTTAATGTTGTTTTTGTAATTTTTTTGCCGAATCTGAGTATATGAATATGGGAAGAGGTAAAGGTAAATTGTATGATTCCATTTCAGTCCAGTGAGGGAGATCATTTGATGAAAAATAATATGTCATAGACCTCAGTTGTGCCGACCAATAATACAACATAAAATTTGGACATTTCAGACCTCCACGATCAAATGGTAAATATAATAAAGACAAACGTAATCTAGCCCTCCTGTTGTTCCATATAATTTCCACTAACTTTTTTTTATTCTTGAGAATAGATCTGAAGGGTGGTGATAAGGGAATGTATTGAAATAAATAAAGTATTTTAGGTAAAATATTACTTTTAAGTATATTGATTCTCCCGATCATCGACATTGGTAGTGACATCCATCTCTGAGTTAACTCATTGATATCTGACATTAAGGCTTCATAGTTGACACTGGCGACTGATTCTAGCTTAGGGCATAATTTGGATTCCTAAATATTTAAACTGATTTACAACATTGAATTGATTTACCTCAGGGGCTGGGTAATTTCTCTGGGTCTCATTTAGCATTAATATTGAAGATTTAGTTTATTTATTTTATATCCTGATATTTCCCCAAAATTCATTATTAAATTCAACAAGGTTGGAATTGATTTTTTTAGATTCGACATAAACAAAATTATATCATCGGCGTACAGGGAGATTTTATGTTCTGGTTGGTCCAACTTTAATTCCATATATTTGTGAATGTAAAACGTATCGCTATCGCTAAAGGTTCAATTGCCATAGTAAACAGTAAAGGTGAAAGTGGACAGCCTTGTCCGACATCCTCTATTGATTTTTATTGGTTTTGAAATATTGTTATTTGTTAGGATTTCTGCTGTAGCATTATTGTATATTATTTGAACCCATTTTATGAAATTATTTCCAAGTCCAAACCTTTGTATGACTTCAAAAAGAAAGGGCCATTCAACTCTATCAAAGGCCTTTTCGGCGTCCAATGATAGGAGAGCTGTATCCGGTGCTTCTTTATTAAAATAAATAATATTAAATAGTCTTCTTACATTATGGAAGCCTTGTCTACCCTTTATAAAGCCATTCTGATCTCGATTAATAATATTTGGTAAAATTTCTTGTATTCGTCTTGCTAAAATTTTACAGATTATCTTAAGGTCAGCGTTTAATAGGCTTATTGGTCTCATATTTTCACATTTATTAGAGGGCTTACCTGGTTTTGGCAGCAGTATAATTAAGGCATTATTTATGTATGATGGTAAATTATTATTTTGAAATGCTTCTAAAACCATTTCCAAAAAAGGTTTTATTAATTTATTCTTAAATTTTTTATAAAGGTCAACTGGAAGACCATCTGGTCCTGCACTTTTTTCCTGATTTCATATTATCAATGGCTAGCCCAACTTCTTCTTGACTAATTTTAGACTCCAATATCTCCCTGTTTTCATTTGGAATACACGGTATAGATAGTTCGTTCAAAAACCCATTTAGTTTTGTTAAATCAGGTTCATTTTTGGTATCATATAATTTTTCATAGTAATCTCTAAAGGCTCTATTAATTTCTAAAGGATCTATAACTACCTGTCCGTTACTTATAATACTGGTAATTGGTGTTTTAATTTCCAATTGTTTAATCTGCCATGCTAATAATTTTCCTGATTTTTCACCTTGTTCATAAAAAGATTGTTTCAATCTTAGAAGACTCGAGGCAGCTCTATTCGCTGATTTTTTGTCGTATTCAGCTCTCAAATCAGTAATTCATTCTCCAACCTTGGGGTCACTTCCTGCATACACTTTTTCCTGAAGACTTTTTATTTTATGTTCCAATTAGCTCTCTCCTCTCGAGTCTTCTTAGATTTTGATCCTGTATAACTAATAATATGTCCCCTAATAAAAGCTTTGAAAGCCTCCCACTTTACACATGCTGATGTTTGTGTAGTATTGATGTCAAAGAACTCGTCTATCTGTTTTTCTATATACTTGACAAATTCCTCATCCTGAAGCCATTTATGCTGATAATTGCCATCTACCTGATTCCTTTGTCAATTTTTTATCTACATATATTAGACAACAGGGTGCATGATCAGAGATCACGATGTTATCATAAAAGCAGTTTTGAATCTTGGACCTTAATTCTGTGGAAATCAAAAAATAATCAATACGTGAGAATGTCTTGTAGGTACTGGAATAACAAGAATAGGCTTTAACTTGTGGTTTCATTTCTCTCCATATATCTAACAATCTCAATTCTTTCATAAAATGATTAATAGTCATCCCTACATCCAATGTGCGTACAATCCAGTCCTGTTGATCTATCCACACCTGGATTCAATGTACAATTAAAATCCCTGCTATTATATGTTGCCCCTGTAAGTGATGATAAGATGAGAAATAAATTAGCAAAGAACTTCTGATCATCTATATTGGGACCATATAAGTTCACAAGATTTATATTTTCTAATAGCAAAGAACCTTGAATGATTACATATCTTCCAAATTTGTCTCCAATTACATTTTTCACTTGAAAAGGAACTGATTTATGTATGAGAGTCATAACTCCCCTGGCTCGGGATGAAAATGAAGAGGTGAATACACTTCCTTGCCATCTACTCCTAATTCTTTTAACATCCTCCTCTATCAGATGAGTTTCTTGTTAAAACACAATTCTTGAACCCATGTCCTTTATTTTATTCATAACTTGTTTAAGTTTTTTTAAATTTTGTAGACTTCTGCAATTCCATGAAGTTAAAGTAAGATTAACACTTTGGTCCATGATCCATAGAGAGTTTGGGATTACCTTGCAGTGTAAACATGCTCATACAGAGAAGCAAAAACATGAGTGGTTGAACATTCATCCTACAAACTACACACAAACAAATTTCCCCTTCCCACACTTGTGGCAAACCCCCCCAAAATCAAAAGAAAAATTCTGTCTCCCAATATAGCCATCGACCGCTCCACACCCACAGGGAACAGCCTAAGCCACTCCTTCTTCATCCTCCCAATCACCCTAACTCTACTGCTTTTAATGACGTAACATTAACTCTCCTCTGTAGTTTTCCAACTTAACTCCAAAATTTTTAACAACTTTGTACATCATAGTTTTTTTTTTTTGTTTGTTTTGTTTTTGTTTTGTTTTTTTTAATATATAATACAATCTATATTTTGTAAACTTACTATTTACTTCAAGTCAGTCAGATGCCTGTGCAAATGCTTAATTATTCTACCTTATATTTTGTTCATGCTTAGCTCCCACCAGTCTCTTCTTCTTCTTTGATCTTCTTGATGAACTCCTGCGCCTCCTCTGGGGTCTTGAAGATGTGGGTTCTGCCCTCATACGTGGTCAGCAGTCTCGCAGGATAGATTACACCATGACGAATCCCAAGGTTGCGCAGCTCCTTACGTACGGGATCAAACTGCTTCCTCAATTGCTGGATTCCTGTGGCCAAATCTGGGTAGAACCGCACCTGCTGGTCCTGGTGTTTAATCTCTCCTTTAGCACGTGCAGCGTTGAAGATCTTCATCCTGTCTCTGTTGCTAAGAAACTTCATAATTAAGGTCCTCGGCGGTCCCTTATCTCTCCGTGGGCCAATACGATGTGCTTTTTCCAGAACCACTGCTGATTGCAACTCCTCGCTGCCCAGCACCTCCGGAATCCACTTTTCCAGAAAGGAACATACGTCCCGACCTTCTGATTCCTCTGGAAGACCCACCAGCCTCAAATTATTCTGTCTCGACCGAGATTCCAAATCCAAAATATTATCTTCCAGAGATTTATTTTTTTTTTCCAAAGTGCGCACCTTTAATTGAAGACGGGTGACGTCATCTTCAGCACTAGCGAGACGGAGCTCCATCTGCGCCGTTCGTTCTACACAGTCACCCAATTCCTTTCTTATTCCTTCCAACGCTGTCATAATCCCATCAAATCTAGAGGAAAAGTCCGCTCTCATTGAACTCATGGCAGCCATCAGCGCATCTGCGCCATTCCCCGCAGATATCGCACCGTTGCCAGCCTCCTCCGCCATATATGGAGTTTTGTTTGCTGCGTCACGGACCTGAAAGTCCGTTAATTTGGACTGTTTCGGCGGCTCGCTTTTTCCTTTTCCTGGTTTTCCAGCCTTAGGCTTCGCCGACATATCCTCGCCCAAATGCTGGGATACGTTCTGTCCCAAATGAGAGAGTTATTTGCCGATTTTTTTTCTCCAGGAGCAGAGCAGAGCGAGACACGTCCGTCCTACGTGGCAGCCATAACCGGAAGTCCGTTTTTCTTTGTTTTTAGATCTTTCCTAAGCCTTTGATGCTGTTGAGCACTTGACCTTAATCAATCGTCTCACAGCTATAGGTTTTTCTAAACAAGCAGTTGGGTGGTTTACAAATTACCTCACAGGCAGAACCCAGGCTGTTCACATAGAGGGTGCTACATTAGATTTTTTTTTACACGTAAAGGGGTACCACAAGGTTCAATACTGGGCCCTTTATTGTTCACTGTATATTGTACAAAACATTTCAAACACAAATTTTCATTTCTAAGCTGATGACAGTGTCATACGTGGGGCAAAAAAGTATTTAGTCAGCCACCAATTGTGCAAGTTCTCCCACTTAAAAGATGAGAGAGGTCTCCAATTTTCATCATAGGCATACCTCAACTATGAGAGACAAAATGAGAAAAAAAAAAATCCAGAAAATCACATTGTCTGATTTTTAAAGAATTTATTTGCAAATTATGGTGGAAAATAAGTATTTGGTCAATAACAAAAGTTCATCTCAATACTTTGTTATATACCCTTTGTTGGCAATGACAGAGGTCAAACGTTTTCTCTAAGTTTTCACACACTGTTGCTGGTATTTTGGCCCATTCCTCCATGCAGATCTCCTCTAGAGCAGTGATGTTTTGGGGCTGTTGCTGGGCAACACGGACTTTCAACTCCTTCCAAAGATTTTCTATGGGGTTGAGATCTGGAGACTGGCTAGGCCACTCCAGGACCTTGAAATGCTTCTTACGAAGCCACCCCTTCGTTGCCCGGGTGGTGTGTTTGGGATCATTGTCATGCTGAAAGACCCAGCCACGTTTCATCTTCAATGCCCTTGCTGATGGAAGGAAGTTTTCACTCAAAATCTCACGATACATGGCCCCATTCATTCTTTCCTTTACACGGATCAGTCGTCCTGGTCCCTTTGCAGAAAAACAGCCCCAAAGCATGATGTTTCCACCCCCATGCTTCACAGTAGGTATGGTGTTCTTTGGATGCAACTCAGCATTCTTACTCCTCCAAACACAACAAGTTGAGTTTTTACCAAAAAGTTCTATTTTGGTTTCATCTGACCATATGACATTCAGGTTCAGGTTCAGGTTCAGGTTACTTTATTTGTACCCGTAGGTAGATTTGTTTTGCAGTTGGTGACATCCATATTTACAAGCCACTAATTACATTCAACATAGACACAAACACAGGCACACATCTTACAAAATAGGTAAATATAGAATATGTACAATATAATTTTATAGCTTGTTCAACTCTTTGACAGCAGCAGGGACAAAGCTGTTTTTGTAGCGCTGGGTTCTACTTTTTGGGACAGCAAACCTCCGTCTGGAGGGAAGAAGCTGAAAGTTGCAGTGCAAAGGGTGGGAGTCATCATTTAAAATCGAGTCGGCCATCCTCTGTACTTGTTTGGCGTACAGGGATGCCAGGCTCAGCTGTGACTCACCAAGCAAACGACTGGACCATCTGACTACCTGATCCAAGGATTTCCTCTGTTTCAGTTTTATCTGACCAAACCATGACATTAAAGAAAAGGATAAAACAGATTCAATAAAAGCCCGATAAAACATAGTCATTATGGGTCGGTCAATTTGGAAGCGTGCAAGTTTCCTCAAACAATGCAAATTTTGCTGACCCTTTTTGCACACCCTTTCACAGTTCACCTCAAAGTTCAATCCACTATCAATAATCGTCCCAAGATATTTGTACGATTGTACACATTCGGTGGTCTGGCCTTTTAGTATGGTGACTTTGTGCCTGGGAGTTTTCCTCCTAAAGTCAATAATCATATCTTTCGTTTTTGTTGTATTCAGCTGCAGGTAGGAATCCTCACACCAGTGAACAAAGTCATCAACTACTGGGCCGTGGCCACTCTCACCATCCTGGAGGAGACTGACAATGACTGAGTCATCAGCATACTTTATAATGTGTCTGTTGTCATGTCTACTCCGACACATGTTTGTGTACAGGATGAAGAGTAGTGGTGACAACACACACCCCTGAGGGGAGCCAGTAGAAGAGCACTTTAGGTCAGACAATGTGCCATTGACCCTTACTCTCTGCGTCCTGTTGGTTAAGAAATCCAGAATCCAACCCACCAGATTATTGCTTAAATCAAATTGTTGCAGGAGCCTTTCAACTAAAATATGAGGTTGGATTGTATTAAAGGCAGAAGAAAAGTCCACAAATAAAAGCCTGGCGTGTGTCCCATTAAAATCCAGATGTTTAAAAAGCATGTCAAACAGAGTGACAGTGGCATCCTCCACTCCTCTGTGAGGCTTATAGGCAAACTGCAGAGGATCCAATGCATGTTCAGTCTGCCTTAGGACCTCACATCTGACCAGTTTTTCAAAAATTTTCATTAAAATTGAAGTCAAAGCAACTGGTCTAAAGTCATTTACCGTTTTAGGACAGCTGGATTTTGGAACGGGAACAACCACGGCATCTTTCCAGATCTTAGGCACATGTTGTGTCTGTAACGACTTATTGAAAATGTAATGAAATATAGGACTCAGTTCATGTGCACAGGACTTTACCAAGCGCCCACATATATTATCAGGGCCCTGACTTTTGTTCACTTTTACAGCGCGGAACTCCCTTTCAACATCCTGCATCTCAATATTAAAGTGCTGATTGTCTTTGAATTTCTGTTTCAAATCTTGGATTTCTGTGCTAAAATCAAAGGAGTCAAAACGACCATAAAAACAATTAAGAGCATTAGCCAGCTCTGTGTCTGAACTAAAACCATCTAAAAACACACGATTACTGCGCTCTGTGCTCTGAAGGCCTGCAATAGTTTTCATACTGGCCCAGGCCGAACCCATTCTCCTAATCCTCTTCTGGATCATCCAAATGCTCTCTAGCAAACTTCAGACGGGCCTGGACATGTACTGGCTTAAGCAGGGGGACACGTCTGGCACTGCAGGATTTGAGTCCCTGGTGGCGTAGTGTGTTACTGATGGTGGCCTTTGTTATTTTGGTCTCAGCTCTCTGCAGATCATTCACTAGGTCCCCCCGTGTGGTTCTGGGATTTTTGCTCACCATTCTCATGATCATTTTGACCTCACGGGGTGAGCTCTTGCGTGGAGCCCCAGATGGAGGGAGATTATCAGTGGTCTTGTATGTCTTCCATTTTCTAATAATTGCTCCCACAGTTGATTTCTTCGCACCACGCTGCTTACCTATTGCAGATTCAGTCTTCCCAGCCTGGAGCAGGTCTACAATTTTGTTTCTGGTGTCCTTTGATAGCTCTTTGGTCTTGGCCATAGTGGAGTTTGGAGTCTGACTGTTTGAGGTTGTGGACAGGTGTCTTTTATACTGATATCAAGTTCAAACAGGTGCCATTAATACAGGTAACGAGTGGAGGACAGAGGAGCCTCTTAAAGAAGAAGTTACAGGTCTGTGAGAGCCAGAAATCTTGCTTGTTTGTAGGTGACCAAATACTTATTTTCCACCATAATTTGCAAATAAATTCTTTAAAAATCAGACAGTGTGATTTTCTGGATTTTTTTTTTCTCATTTTGTCTCTCATAGTTGAGGTATACCTATGATGAAAATTGGAGACCTCTCTCATCTTTGAAGTGGGAGAACTTGCACAATTGGTGGCTGACTAAATACTTTTTTGCCCCACTGTATACTGCTCCATTCCCACTCCTGCCAAGGCTTTTGAATATATTCAGTATACTTGTGACAGAGTACAGGAGCTACTGTTATGACCCGAGCGCCGGTTCTGATCGCGCTCGGGCTAAGTTATGTTTCGCTGCCGGCCTTGACAGTTGCGGGCTGTATTCTGGCCTCACCGGGCTCTTATTGTGAAAGTGCTCAGTGGGGCTTCCGCCTGTCAACGGTCGGTCAGCTGTTTGTAATTACCGTCGTTAGTGCTTTGCCTTCTTAAGCCCGGCACTGGCGGCGGTAAGACGCAGCAGTGTCAGTCGTTCTACGTCTGAGCTACGGATGCTTTGGACTGTTACCTACTTCGTCTGCCTGTGGTTGACCGTTGCTTCCCCTGGACCAGTAAGTGAGCTGTTAGCCTTACCCCTCCCGGTGTGAGTAGACCTCTGTGTGTCTCTGCCTCAGCAGCCTGTGTAGTCATTATTCCATCAACCTTGCCTGTGTATGACCGTCTCCTCCTATGGACCTGTAAGAGAGCTGTTTAGCCTTACGCCTCCGGATGTGTGTAGACTTATGTGTCATTGCCCCTGCATCTTGTGTTGTTACTTTTCACCGTAATAAAACTCACTGAAACTCACTGGTGACTGTGTGGCGTCTTATGGTGGCTCGCGAGGGCCACCGCATGACAGCTACATTGTCAATTGCAACTCATTTTAAATGCAGAGAAAACAAAGCTCCTGTTCTTCACCACTTCAAATACAGAGAGATCAGCACTATCTGGAAAAAAAATTAACAAGAAATGATCAATAAATAGAGTTAGTATCTTCTTTTCAATACTTAGGGTTTTTAATTGGTGAACACTTGTCTTTTAAGGAGCACACTCAGTAGGTTGTAAATAAAAGAAAGCTCTTAATAGGATTTTATTACAGAAACAAGACTTGCTTCTCTTTTAACGTAAAACTGAAATTGGTGGAAACAACGTTACTACTCGTTATTGACTATGTAGAATCTACTTTACATGAATGCACCTGCCCATTGTTTTCCCCTGTTGCAGATGGGGCTTTGAGATTCATTACAAAGTGTCCTTCTCTCACTCACTGTGTTCTGTACAGTCAGTGAAATGGTCATCATTATATGCTCGTCGCCTCAGTCACTGGTATATGTTCATTTACAAAGCCATTCTGGGTAGACTTCCTTTGTATTTATGTTGACTTTTAACATGGAAACAAGGAAGCCACAATCTCCGCTCAATGTGCAACTGGTTGTTCCAAAAATAAGGACAGAATTGGGAAAGAAAGCTTTTAGGTTTTTGGCTCCTGATGCATGGAACAAGCTTAACTCTGAGCTACTGTACATTACAAAACTTCATACCTTTGACTGAATTTAAAGTTCTACTGAAATCAGTGGAGTTCAGCGTTTCTGTGTGAAAGTATTTTATATAAGTATGTTTTTGTAGCTGATTTATTTATTGTGTCTTTTTCTTTTTTTTTTTTTAAATACTGTAACTGTGTTGCTGCTATCTTGGCATGGTCTCCTTGTAAAAGAGATCCCTTATCTCAGTGGGACTAGCCTGGTTAAATAAAGGATAAATAATGGAAAACCCGAGTTTCAGCTCTCTTAAGATATTGAGTCACTTGGAGACATGTTAAAGAACATCAGTCATCACGAAATCACTTTGTCCTCTTTTTTTTAGTTCTTTATGATGAGTGAGAGCAAAACCTTGCAGAAGGAGACCCTCATGCCAGTGTATGTGGTCCCCGAGGATGAACAGCTGATTTACATGTATGAGGAGGTCAAGCAGGCCGCAGCAACACAGACGTCATCCATTTTTGTAAGAGGTCAGAGATGCAATGGGATACTGAATATTAATGTGTGCTTTAGTGGATAGATTAAATTGTTTAATACAATTTCAGTGATGTATATATGTTCTCAATAAATTATATGATCAAACATAGGAAAATAGCATAGAAAAAAAACACTGAAACAGAGAGAAAATCAGTTTTTCTTGTTCACAGTCTTCAGAAGCATGGTCACAGCTACAGCCTTTCAGATTTTAGTGAGCAGCAATGCCCCGATTAAGGCCATCACTGACAATGCAGTAATCACACTGGAAGTGAGTGAGCAACCCAATTATTAGCCTATGTTATCTTTGCACAAAGGAATAAACCATCAGCCAGAGATCTCAGTCATTTTTGCTTTGCTTGTGATAGGCCCTCAGCCCACTGCAATATTTGTTTGGTGATGTTCTTTATATTTCAGGGTGTCCTTCTTGGAACAGGAGAGGATGCCCCTACTATCGTCATCACTGCCCACTATGACTCCTTTGGGCTCGCCCCGGTGAGTCAGATGCTATAACACTTCACGTACAAGTTTCCAGAGCTTGAATTTTTTTGTTGTTGTTGTTTTGTAATGCATTTGTATGTACCACAGTGGTTGTCATACGGAGCAGACTCTAATGGCAGTGGTGTCACCATCCTCATGGAGCTGGTGCGCCTGTTCCACAAACTCTACAGCAGCTCCAGCACCAGTCCACAGTATGTTACAGTTAATATTAACATGATAAAGAATACAAGTGTCAGAATATACAGTAAAATATCTTCAAATACAACCAGCGAACATTTTGTGAGCAGTAACCATTCTCATATGTGTTATATACGAGAATTGGGTGTTGGGGCTTGCCGTAACCCAGCCGGGGGGTTGGGGGGGGCGATGACGTCAGGCGGGCTATGGCTGGAGTATATATTGTGTTGAAAGTGAAAAGAAAGGGAGTTCAGTGTTCAGCAGAGAGAGGTCTCCGTCTCCCATTATTCAGACGTAACATTTGGTGACAAAGAAAAATGAGCGCGTGTGTCAGAGAGCCACCTCCATTCCTGCAGTCCCAGGGCACACTGGCTATACTGTGGACCCGCTGGAAAAGCATATTTGACGTGTATGTGACGGCGGTCGGACTTGGTAGTGCCAGCGAAGAGAGACGGAGTTGCCTGTTAGTCCACTACCTCTGCACCGAAGGGCAGCTGATTTTATTTGGACTGTGTGGCGACGGTTCACTGGAAGACGGGCTGGTATTAATGGACAGTACCTTCGGTGATCATTCCATCGTCACTGAGCAGAGGTACGAATTTTTTGACCACCAACAGCGAACGGGTGAGTCCACACAGTCGTTTATTATGGAGCTACACTAGCGAGGGAGTGCGCCTTCGGGCCTATTGAGGAAGAGCTAGTGAGAGATAAACTAGCCCACAGCACCAACAACGTGTCGCTGAGAAACAAGCTAAGGCTAACTCAGGAGATCCTTTCGCTGGAACGTGCGTTGGACTTGGTCAGACAAAGGGAGTCCACGGTCCTACAGAGGCTACAAGCGTTGGCTAGCGAGGGGCCGACTCTTCACGTCTTCCCGCCGAGAGCGATGGTTAGCATGCTAACTAGGCATCGAGAGCGGGCTAAGAAGAAATGGAGGATAAAGGCAAGGAACAGGGCCCACACCGTAACCCCTGGCTGAGTTATGGCGGAGCCCAGTGACACTGGATGTGTGTGTGTAGCACGTATGGGGAAGGGGCCACTGAAATGGTATGTGCTTCAGCTCGACGGAGTTGACATGTGCCTTATGGTGGACTCGGGGGGCTGGTAGGTCTATCCTATGCATGACCACGCTGAGGAGACTGTTTCCCAAAAAAACTATCAATGCGGGTGCAGTGAAGATGTTTGGGTATGGACATGCAGAGATCGAAATGGTGGGCACGGCAGATTTTTCGGTGACGTGTGGGTCGAAGACAGTGTCCAGTTTCACTTTCCAGGTGGTGCACCGGGGGTGGACCTGTTGGGAACCGACCTACCAGGGGTGCTGGGATTCTCCATAAAGGACCCGGAGGGCTCAACTGTGCTAACAGTGTATACCGATTGGCACCTCCACTGGCCAGCATTGTTTAGGGGCCTAGGATGTATCAGAGCGTTCCACCACCGCCCGCTCATTGACATGAGTGTGGCACCAAAGATCCAGCCACTGTGGCAACTTCCCCTCGCGCTATGGGAGGCCGGCATCATTGAGAAGGTGGATGCCTCACACTGGATATCCAACTTAGTGATGGCCAAGAAGAAGGGAGGAGGCATCAGGCCATGCATAGACCTCTGGATGGTGAACAAAGCAATTATCCCGGACAGATATCCTCTCCCAACCATGGAAGAGCTCACGGTGATGTTCAGTGGGTCACAGGTATTCACAAAGTTGGACCTCCGCCAGGGTTACCTGCAGGTGCCCCTCCACCCTGCTAGGAGGAACCTGACGGCGTTCGTGATCCATATGGGGGTCTTCAGATACACCCGAATGCTGTTCGGCCTGAGCTCTGCACCCAGTTGTTTCCAAAAAATCATGTCAACGATTCTGGCCAGTTTCAAGGGTGTGGTGGCATATTTAGACGATGTTGTGGTGCATGGTGCGTCGCGGGAAGAGCATGATAAGAGGCTGGAGAGGGTCCTGGCGACACTCCAAGAACACGGGGTCACCCTGAATGGCGAGAAGTGCATCTTCGCGGCGGACTCCATAGAGTTTGTGGGGTTTCAGCTGACTGGAAGAGGGCTCCAACCTCTACATTCGAACGTGGAGGCAGTTCTGCGCATTCCGAACCCTTTCACGCCCGCACAGATCTCGTCATTTCTGGGTATAGTAAACTTCTATGGACGGTTCATTCCCCGCTCCAACCTGATGAGGTGTTCTGGCAGTTTACCCAGACACCCATATAGTTTGGACTATTTGTTGTGATATGTATTAAAAAAAAAAAAAAGACCTGTTGGCATTCTGATAATGTGTTCATGGTTTTGGAAGTGTGGGGGTGAGGGGGGGGGGCTCTGAGACTTTGTGAAGGGGGGGTGTTATATATGAGAATTGGGTGTTGGGGCTTGCCGTAGCCCAGCCAGGGGGTTGGGGGGCGATGACGTCAGGCGGGCTACAGCTGGAGTATATATTGTGTTGAAAGTGAAAATAAAGGGAGTTCAGTGTTCAGCAGAGAGACGTCTCCGTCTCTGTTATTCAGATGTAGCAATATATAAACATATATTAACATATATACAAACAATAAAACCCTGGATGACTGTAGAGGTGCGCACCTCTGCAGATGACTGCAGAGATGCGCTCGCTGCTCACAGCCAGAGATGCAGCCTTCAGAGCGAAGGACAGGATCGCCCTCTGCTCAGCCAGGTTTGTGCTCTCAAAGGGAATTAAGACGGCGAAATGCGACTATGAGGAGAAAATCCAGGGACACCTCTGTGGCACAAGGAACACCAAGCGGATGTGGCAGGGAGTTCGGGCGCTGACGGATTATAAGTCTAGGCAGGGGGTTGATGATGATGACGCTTCGCTTCCAGACAGGCTCAACAACTTCTTTGCACACTTTGAAGCATCAAACCCGACAATCAGAGGGAGGGCTGGCCCATCTCCATCATCTGTTGGGCCAGCTATCATCATCAATGCAGCGGACACACGGAGGACCCTAATCAGGGTCAACCCACGTAAAGCTGCAAGTCCGGACAACATCCCGGGACGTGTGCTCCGAGTCTGTGCGAGCGAGTTGACGGATGTCCTGACTGACATTTATAACATCTCCCCGAGTCAGGCCATCGTTCCCAGATGCTTTAAGACCTCTACCATAGTACCAGTGGCAAAGAAACCAGTTGTGTCCTGTCTGAATGACTATCGTCCTGTTGCACTGACACCAATTGTGATGAAGTGTTTTGAACGGCTTGTCAAACCACACATCACAGCCTGCCTCCCTGCATCACATGACCCGCTCCAGTTTGGGTATCGTTCAAATCGCTCCACGGAGGATGCTATAGTCACCACCCTGCACTCTGTCATCACCCTCATGGATCAGAAAGACACCTACGCCAGACTCCTATACATTGATTTCTGTTCATTATTCAACACCATTATTCCCCAGAGACTGATGGAGAAATTGCTCCTTCTCTGTCTGAACACCGCCACATGTCTCTGGATCCTGGACTTCCTGACCGAGAGACCTCAGTCTGTCTGTGTTGGAAACAACATCTCCAACTCTATCACGCTGCGCACCGGATCCCCTCAAGGCTGTGTACTCAGTCCACTGTTGTTTACACTTCTAACACATGACTGTGCATCCAGACATGAGGGGAACCAGATTATTAAGTTTGCGGACGACACCACAGTGGTGGGACTTATTCAGAGGAATGAGGAATCAATGTACAGGGAAGAAGTTAGAGACCTGGAGGGCTGGTGCAGGGAGAACAATCTGGTGCTCAACGTGGACAAAACGAAGGAGATGGTTATCGACTTCCGGTTGTCACAGCCTGAACACGTCCCTCTCAGCATCAGTGGCTGTTTGGTGGAGAGAGTGGAGAACATCAAGTTCCTCGGAGTGCAGATCTCGCAGGACCTGACCTGGAGCAAGAATTCCTTGGGGATCAGAAAGCGGGCCCAGCAGAGACTGCACTTCTTGAGGAAACTCAAACAGGCCTCTCTCCCCATCTGCATCCTCAGGACCTTCTACAGAGGTGTGGTGGAGAGTGTTCTGACGTACTACATTGCAATATGGTACTCCAGCTGCAGTATGTCAGACAAAAAAGCCCTGCAGAGGATAGTTAAGGGAGCTGAGAGGGTAACTGGAATTTCCCTCCCCTCTGTCCAAGAACTTTTTTAGAACTGTTGTAGGAGCAGGGCACTGAACATTATCAAGGATCACTCTCACCCTCTGCATGAACACTTTGAACTGGTGCCATCTGGCAAACGATTCCGGAGCATCAGAGGCAGAACCACCAGACTGATTAACAGCTTCCTTCCACAAGCTGTTAGGATGCTGAACAGCTGATCCGGAATCTTTCATACTTACTACTGCACCTTATGGACATTATGTATATTATATGTATATAGTTCTAGTTAGTTTCAAGTATGTCTCAGGGATGTGTGAATGGCTGTGTTGGGGTGGGGGGTGAGGGGGTGTGTGAGTGTGTCTTAAATTATGTTCTTTTTACTTATATGGATGCCTAGAGAAACGTAATTTCATCTTGCCTGCACTACAGTTGTATGTGCAGCAACATGACAATAAAGGTTGATTTGATTTGATTTGACTGATTTGATTTGATATGCATCCTACAAATATCCAAATTACTCACAATTTTAAAAAAAGAAAATGAATGTATAGTATGGCCCTAAACTCTTTTTGCATTACAGGTGTGTTGAGTGAATGTTAAGTGAACGCTTAGTTGTTTGACAATTGTATCCTTTTTGTGTGTTTTAGATACAATTTAATGTTCTCCTTGACTGGAGGTGGAAAATACAACTTCCTCGGAACAAAGAGATGGATTGAGGAGAATCTTGACCATGCAGGTAAGATTTTGTTTCCACATATATAGTAGAACATTAACTGTTTGTGCTTGAATCAGCCATTTACAGTATATTTAAGTCAAAGCCTTTTTTCCTCCAGAGTCCAGCCTGCTTCATGACAATGTTGCATTTGTTCTGTGTTTGGACACGCTGGCCAACGGTGATGAGCTGCACATGCACGTGTCCCGCCCGCCTAAGGCTGACTCTCCTTTGCATTCTTTCATTCAACACCTGGAAGAGGTAACCAGCTTTTGGACTGCCCCGGTTCTGGGCCAGTTCTGGCCCACACAATGCACTTATACTCGGCCCACATGCCGCAAACCCAGATCTGGTTTGCCAGATCTGGGCCACAAAAGGGCTGTCATTCTTTGTGGCATGTGAGCCGAGTGTTAATTTTGCTTTGTGGGTTTATACAGGTGTATTTGCAAGTCCAAAATCCCTCTCAGGCTGGGTGTTGTCATGTGACGTATGCAGGTAGTTTCCTCCAGATTCCCCGTGGTGAAGGTGGGACTGGTCCACAAGAAGATCAATCCTGTGGAGTCTACGGTAGCGTGGGAGCACGAGCGCTACAGCCTGCGCAGGATCCTGGGCTTCAGTCTGTCACATCTGGAAGATCCCAAATCTGAGCTGCGTGGCTCCATCCTAGATACGCTGTGTGTTCATGATTTTTAATAATTTAACAACTCAACTACTACTATACTGGGTGTACTTGTGTGAAAATCATCTCATTAGATCCCAGGTGGATTTCAGGAAGCTGAAGCGTAATGGCATCATCATTGCAGAAGCACTGGCCCGGTATATGTACAACCTCTCTGACAAGGTGATTAGAGACATCAAGTTAAAAAAAGTGTCTTTCTCAGTTTTTAACACAGGGTAACATGGGATTTCTCTGTGCCTTCTACAAGGGTTCGCCAAAAGATGTACAAGTTTTCAAGGGCCAGCTGGTGAGTTCCTCTGCAGTATGCATACACAAGTGCTGACCTCTGGTGGTAGATTACAGTCACTGCATTGTATTAAACACCGTGGCCTGGATTTGCATAGATTAATTTAAAGGGGTCACTGAATGAAAAATGGTATGTTTGTAGGTTTTAACTGTCTGAAATGAGTCTACTGGTCACGTAATTATCCACTTTTTTTTTAAACAGTCAGTTCTCTTGAAAAACACACAACCTTAATCTAATTTTTCCCTCTCAGAAAGGTTTTTGACTTTTTTGTGGAAATTGTTAGCGCCACGTTTAGTAAAAGCCAACCCACCGCCGTCCTTGAGAGCAGCCCACTGTTCTATAAATGGCCCGCCTAGCTGTCTGTCATGTATATGGAAGTGGTGCTTAAGGTAGCCCATTAGCCTCTGAGCTATTAGCCCACAAGCTAACTCTGGTACCAGGACGTTGGCTGTAAGTGCAGCTTATATTATTATTTTCTTCAGATCTTAGTCACCCTAATAGCCATCCCTGTTGCCACCTGGTTCACTCCGGCCCATCTCCAAGTGGTTTCATCGTGATTCCATGGCGGATCACCCGCCACAGCACACCTGTCGCTTTTATGGCCCTGGACCAGGGCTACTGGCCGGTGTTATGCCGAGAACTCCCCCGGATTGACGGCAGACACCGGTGCATGCAATCTGCCGTGGAATCACGATGAAGCCTCTGGCTCCCTACAATCAAAATGTTCCAGGACCAGATGTTGCTGGCTCTTACGCCCAGCAACCCCACCGTCCTCCGTGGATCCGCTCTGCTCCTGCGGGCAGCGTAGTCGCTCCAGCTTTCAGCTGACTGTGACTGTGAGAGCAAAGTGGAGTCACACACAACCGCACTGCCCTTTGAGATCCCTTGGCTCAGTAGCTCTGATGCATCCATAATTGAGGCAATAACGAGTATCAGTAAATACTGTTTATGGAGCTTTATTACAGATACTATATACAATACAACTTAGGCTTACGGCACTCTCCACCAGGCCAGGTTGTTCCACGACAAAAGAGGACTGACCCCTTCCGCCCACATCCTTTATACCTAGAGTGGCGTCACCACCGGAAACCGGTAGTTAGCCATCCTTACTTATTCCCCGTCCAACCCGGCTGCCATCTTACTAATACATACTACTTACATACATAACATCCCCCTCCCCCTTCAAAAAAAATGTCAGGCACACAGATAACCCACCCCAATTTGCCTCCCGACACACATTCTAAATATAAAATATGTACAAAAGAAACAAACTGCCTATCCATTCGTACAACTGAGGCTAGGGGGCCAGGTAGACTGCCAGCGCCCCCTACACGGCTAGGCGGGTTATTCTGCTGCCATACTAAAAACAGTCCAACTTAAAAGGACGTGTTTCTAAACAAAATAATCCCTTTTAAACAGCTCCATATGAACATCAAGAACAGTAAATACTACAAACACAACACCTATTTACAACACTACTAGCGGCCCCCACCCCAACATCCACCCCACACCTGGGCACACAGTACAAAATAATACGTGTTGGGTATGATGAATAGCACAAATTATCAATATTAAGACTAAACAACTCAATCATAATTAACAGTTTCCACTTCTTTAACTCTTTACCCATCAGATCCAAATTCAGGCACATATCAAACTAGTCAGTGAATCATTTCACCCTCACAATAGTCACAGATTATACCACATAACCACAAGTATCTCTAGCTATTAAAATTTTACCTTTACACAAACACATAAGTCATAAAATCTAGTACATAAAATTTCGTCTTTTTTCTTTTCCTTTTCTTTTTTTTCTCAAACCAATATTATCCAGAGCACCAATACAGCAGCGTTCAACTATATACAACAGGATGTGGGTTAAATTCAAAACACGTACAGTAAAACACCATCAGTCATTGGATGGGTCTCTTTCCCAACGCCTCCATCTCTTAACCTCCAGGCTTCTGCTGTGTCGTCTCTTCTCCACCACCAGACGCAGCTCGTTCGGATGCCTCCAGGTCTGGTCAGACAAGCGCAAACACCCATCGCTCCGGGCAGCCTCCACCTGGAACCGCCTCTGGTTATCACGCCGCTCACGTGACTCGTGATCTCCTCTTATCCGGGCCTCAACCCTGGGCCGAACTCCATCTCCAACCCGCAGGGAAGCCCTTTTCTTCTTCTCGGGACCACTCTGTTTCTGACTGGGCTCCTTCACTGATCCGGTCGATTCGCAGGTCCGGTTCGTCTTCCTCTTGGCAGGCCGTCATGGTGAGTGCTTCACAACCGCGCTCTCAGGTCTCGCCCCCTCAGTCTCCAGCGTGGGCACGTCGTCCTCATGGGCCACCCCGGGGGTTCCGGTGTGCCGCCCAGCTCCCTCACCCAGGGCAACCTGGTAACCAGCATCAGGTCCATCCCGGGGCGGCATCGCATGGCGCCGAACGTGCTCTCTATCTGTAGTGTCCAGCCAGTCTGAGTCCCACACCTCCTCACCTTCCACCAATGGAGCTGGTTGGCCCCAAAGTCCACACCCCGACCACTCCTCACCCGACACATTTGCTATGGAGAACCCCAGGCTATAAAAAAGGTTGCACCCCATGATGTTAACACCCGCAGCAGTGACATAAATGCAGGCCTTTGGTACCACAACAGACTTGTTCTGAGCCTCCATTTCCACAAACCCCAAAACGGCCAGTCTGTTCCATCCACAGCCAAAATAGTGTCTCTCCTGCTTCCTGATTTGTCGGTGGGGAAACAGACTCTTCATGGTCACCAGGTTCAAAACGGAGATAACAGCTCCCGTATCCACCAACAGGGGAACCTCAATGCCATCCAGCATGACATCACACCCAATCCATCCCGTGGTCTCTGGGGAAGCGGCGTGGACAATCGTGGGAGTCTTCTGCGTGGGACCCGGATCACCCTGCTGGTCCCTGCACTCAAAGTTTGCGCACGCCCTGGCAAAGTAGTTCAGCAAACCACACTTCCCACAACGCTTGCCTTTCGCCGGACACATCCTGGACTTATAGCGGTGACTAGGGGACCCACAGCCATAACAACGCGGCGTACCTGGGGCGGACCTAATTTTCACCATGGAAGCATACTCTTCCTCTCCGCTGTCTTCATCTCCAGGGTCCAATAACAGCGCCTTAGCGCGAGACTCATCCTGGCTCAGAGTGGCCCCTTCAGTCAGGCCCCTCGCGATGGTCTCTGCTGCCTCGAACTGTTGAGCGAGCTCGATAGCTGCGGCCAACGTCAGCTCACCTGGGTGGGTCAAAAGTCTAGTTCGGGCCGCTGGACAACGGATATGTTCTGCCAACTGGTCCCGAATCATCTCATCTTCCAGGGGGTCCGAACTTGCACTATCTCGCCAGCTCCCGGAGATCCACCAGGAATCTTTTCCCCTGACCGCTGGCGGCGCTGTTGAAACCGAATGCGCCGGACCGTGATGTTTTCCAGTGCGTGAAAGTAGCACGCTATTAACTCCACCACTTCGTCAAAGCTATCGGCCCCTCCAAGGTTCTCCAGTATCCTTTGCCCCTCCATGCCTAAATTATGGACCAAAACAGCCCTCGCGCGAAGCTTCTTCAGCCCACCGAGGTTTAAAACTACTAAATAATTTGTAAATGTGGCAAACCACCAGGGCCAAGGCACGGGTGGCTCACCCGGGGTTTCCAAAAATGGCAACGGACTGTTCCACTACCGCTTTTACCTCGTCGCCAAATGATGCATCCATAATTGAGGCAATATCGAGAATCAGTAAATACTGTTTATGGAGCTTTATTACAGACTAAAGATACTATATACAGATACATACAGATATATACAGATATATACATACAGATATATACAGATATATACAGATACTTTATTACAGACTAAAGATACTATATACATACTATATACAGACTAAAAATACTATATACAATACAACATAGGCTTACGGCACTCTCCAGCAGGCCAGGTTGTTCCACGATGGAAGAGGAATGGCCCCTTCTGCCCACATCCTTTTTACCTAGAGTGGCGTCACCACCGGAAACCGGCAGTTAGCCACCCTTACTCATTCCCCGTCCAACCTGGCCGCCATCTTACTAATACCTACTATTTACATACATAACAAGCTCGCCTCAGGTTGTGGCTTTGTTGTGGAATCATGGCAAAATTTATTGGGAGATAGACTGGACTGACGTGATACACAATCGACTGTGGATCAGTGAACCAGAGTGCTGCTCAACCGAGCTGGGATGCTAGAAGATAGTCAGCTATGACGGCTAACTGACGTAATAGGGAGGGTGGAGTTGACACGGTGAAGGATGGTTCTTAAAGTGACAGGCCTTAAAGAGTCTGTGACATAATTCAACCAAGACATCATTAGAAAGAAGAACTACTGTGTTTTTATTCTGTGTAGACAAAAAAAGTCAATAATTTTTTTTCCATATATTACCATAAATTACATCGTGATGCAGCAGACTGCGATGTTTGTTTGTCGAAATTGGGTCAAACGGCATCGCCATATTGTGACGTCATGGGAGGAACCCAATATGTAAACAAGCATGGCTGAGTACACTGAAGCGGAGGAAGTTGTGAGCAATTTCAGCAAAGATTTGAGTGATTTGTCGATAGTTTTTGAGGAAGAAGCAGCACCGAGTGATGAAGAAAGAGTGAGTTGGTTCTAACAAAGGACTCCAACCCTGTTTATTTGAACCATATTGTTCAGGAAGCGACGATAACTTGCACGTTTCAGAGGATGAAGGGTCCAATGGTGAAGGGTTAGTGATGGACATCGGTCGCCTCCACAGCACTGAATGGTAATACACAGATAGATCTAAATTTCCCCGATCGGGTGTTCGGGGAAATTAAAAAAAAAAAGCTCAGATATTCAGTTTCGGTAGGCAATGAGATTTATAAAAATGAAAACTGAAAAAAGTAGTATAACGTTTTTTAACACAAAGTCGTTCCATTTAGAGTAAAGTCAACACTCGGCTTCAAAATTCATAGGGGAGGATTTTACTTTCGGCAGAAAAAATATAATAAAATCACGATCGCCTAATGTGGAAAAAAATCAATTACACGAACTCTTTTCCGGGCGAGTTTTGACACTGTTGCTTCTCTGCGCTGTTTTGATATGGGCGATCGTCCGTATCTCTGCTCTGATATGGACGATCGCCCATATCAAAACAGCGCAGAGAAGCAACAGTGTCAAAACTCGCCCGGAAAAGAGTTTGTGTAATTGATTTTTTTTTCCCACATAAGGCGATCGTTATTTAATCGTTTGATTCTCTGCGCTGTTTTGATATGTTGATATCATCTTGAGCTGTGGGTTTTCGTTTAAAAACCGTAGGTATGACAGTTGGTTTTAGGACTCGTTTGTAACAAACTTTCATGCCTAAAGATTCCTGTATAGTAGGCACCTCCTCAAAACTGTCTGCAGTGAAATGATCGCTACAGAGTACAGAAGATGGTGTTGGTTGCCGTTTGTCCCTTGTTCTCTGTACTTTCTTGGCCCATTTTTTAAGAAGATCTGGATCTTTTGGGAATGCGAACAGGCTTATATGTTCACTGGGGCAATTAGAACACCCAGCCGCCATGCAGTGTTTTGGTATTTCTTCGCTGATACAGAGGCTAAACAGCTTGTTTACAGTGATAGCACATGGATCAGCCGAGATTAAACTCCTGTCATGATGTCATATCCGGAAACGAGGTGAGTCTCCGGGTATTGCGTTACTGCAACACGGCGCTAAATTTAAATTCACTTAGAATGCTAAATAAGTGAATTTATTAATTCTAAGTCAACAGAACCAACTATGTGGATGATTGAAGATAAATTCATACTGAATATTGAGCCATACTTCCTACATCGTGTCACAGACACTTTAAATCAGAGCGCATCCGCCCCACAGCCGGGAGGTCGTGGGTTCAAGCCCCAGCCAGATCATACTAAAGACCATATAAAAATGGTACTTCCCGCCTTCTAGCTTGATGCTCAGCATTATAGAATAGAGGAAGAAAAAAAGTTGTTTGTGGCAGCACCTTGTATGGCAGCGACCCCTCTGATTCTAGATGTGAATAACATTGTAGATAGGAGAAACGTAATTTCGTTCTACTGTACATGATTGGCTGTATGGATTGAATGACAGTAAAGTTGGCTTCTTCTTCTTCTTCTTCTTCTTCTAAAGAAAGCCAGGAAAAATAAAAAAACAAAAACAAATTTGCTTCAATAATTAAAAAGATTACAGAAAATGTGAACAAAATATGTCACAAACATTTCATTAACACATGTATGAGCTATTATAATGTGGAAATAGTGCAGTAAATGACCGCTTTAAAGATCTGGGATATTTGCCTATATTAACTTCACTGCTCTATACCCCTCCCTCTCCTAAAAACAGGACTTTCTGGACAGCCGCATTTCCAGTTTGATGTCCTTCTTGACGTCAGTCCCCCGGGCCACCCAGCTGCTGGACAAAGAACCAAGTCACATCCTGCTGGTCAACTCTTTGGAGCACGAGTTCAAATGCTACCTTCAGCATGTCCACCGACACACCTTCCGACAGGACAAAAGGTGAGACATTTAGGAGCAGCTGTGACCGAAAACACAAAAATCACAATCTCGGATAAAACAATGGTCCAGTGACTGATGACATTCATTTACACAGGGACCCCGATATTACCTTTTTTGATCAAATGAACCAGCCAATAGTGATGTACAGGTAAATTTCTCTTTTAAGACATGTTTAAGTGTGTTCAATTTTAGCAATGCAGGAAGACAATGATGCATGTTGTCTTTCAGAGTAAAGCCCGCAGCCTTTGACCTCTTCCTGGGGGGCTGTATTGCTGCATATTTGGGGATTGTTTACTATGCAATCCAGGTTAGTAAATGTGTCATAGATTGATGTTATTGTTTCTGCATTCTTTTCAGACAGCACTGCTTTTCATAAGTTTAATATAATTGATAGAAACATTCTTCACACATATATCCTGTATAGCTGAGGTTTGTTTTCTGGTTTCTCTGTTTTGCAGAATTTTGGTTATTTCTACACAAAATTGAAAGCAGCAGTGAAATCGAAGCTGCAGTAAATACTCCAAGACTATGAATATTGAGTGTGCAACAGGGGCTTTGAAGTCAGCTCTGTGGATGGTGGACATTTGCTTCACTAGCTCTGCAGAACATGAAAGCAATGCAAAAAAGGGATCTTCTGACAATGGTCACATGCATATCTTATAGTGTGAATGCTTTGAAATGTATATTACATTAAAGATGTTTGTCCCTTTCATTCCATATTGGCGTGTAAAAAAAAACCATGACTGCATAGCTAGTGTAAAAACAAAGCTGGCAGGACAAACCACAGCACGGATGTGATTTGAGCATGCGTGAAGGTCGATCCCGAGTCCTGACACATCATTACTATGATTCCACATGCCCTCCGCTTTCCATCTGTTGACGCGGGCTTGACTGGGCTTAAAGCGGCTGTCAACCGAGTCTCAACCACTGCAGTGGATGAACAGTCAGTTCCTTTCACAGATAACTCAGTGTGAGCACTGGAGACACAAAGGCACCCTACAGCGCTGGTGAATTATTAATCCTTATGTGGCAAGCTTGCACTGAATAGAAGCAACGGTGGGTGGTGGCGGTGGTGATGGGAGATTCTTAGAAGTCCCATTATCCTGAAGGGCTTTTTTTTTTTTCCGGTTCTGCACATCTGATAAGCTTATTTGACTGCAAGGCAACTAAACTTGCAGATTAGCCTTTGAGAGGTGGTGGCTTGCTTGCGAAGGCCACCCAGGAGTGGAAACAGGTCATGGACAGTGACCCCAGGTATGTGTGCCTCTGCAGGGGGCTTGGAGCTTAGCAGGATTAGTGGCACACCGCTCAGGTGGCACAAAGACCTTTCTTTTTTCCCCGCTTTAGCAAGCATGCTCTTTCCAAGCCTTGATCAAAACACAGTAGATTCATCGTGATAACGGCAGGTTAATCGGAGTTTCATCTGTTTGGAAGCCGTTCTTGTGCATGCTGGATATTAATGCAAAACAAACACCATATTGTGATGCATTACACACTGAATAAATAACATAAACAGCCAAGCAGGTGGCAAACACAATCCCCAGAACAACCACCCCAAAACTATAAGAATTTTTTCCTCCATAAGTTAAAAAGGAGAGCATATAAACAGTGAGCAGACGGAGACAGGAAAGGGGGCGGAGTTAACAGGTGAAGAAGGATGCTGCCTGACTTTCAGGCAGACAGGAGGCGGCAGGCAGAAGAAAAGGAGTTGAGACAAAAGATGGAGATGGGCCCTCAGCTCTACATCACAGCATACACCGAGCAGTTCACCTGCCCCGGTAGAGCCAAAAGGGCTCAGCTTCGACCAACCTCTGCCCACCGCAGGAACAACCCCCAACCCAGGCCGGTAAGAGGCACAGAACTCTATGTTTGAACTGAGGGATTCATGACTGGAACTTATTTACTCTAGGTAATCTACAAAAAAATTAAAAAATAAGGTGGGTTGAAAGAATGTCTGACAGTCTGTTATTACACTTTGCATATTGATCCATACAAATAAATCATTGGAGGTGCTCTTCGTTAAAAATTTCTCTGCATGGTGTAAACTGCATCCCATGTATAATTTAGAATGCCTATTTATTCGCTCAGTAGTAAACAGAGGTATGGGGTGGGGTGGGGTGGGGGTGCATAATCACCTTACTCTGAAGGAAAACAAAACAGAATACTAATCCAAGAAGCAAAGTGGCATTAATATGTGCAGATCCCAACATGCTTGTGTCTTTCTTTCCCATTATTCACCAGGACTTTCTCTTTCCATGGAGCCTTAAATCAAACCACAGGCTCTCCCGCTCAGCACCGCAACCCTTGCCCCCTGTGTCCGCGGGTGGAGCTCTTTTCCCCCCAGTCAGACATTTATCACTTGCTAATCCTGTCACAGCTCGTCCTGACACTGCAAAAGACAGCAACGCACCACACATGCCCCCTGTGGACTCATCCACAGTACAAGTTCTGCCCTCTGCCGACAGACTGCAGAAAGTACAGCTGATGGAGCCTCCTGCGGGCCCCCAAAGGTACGAGGTTACACATCATCTTAATGCTCCAAAGTTGACTTTAAGTACACATTGATTTGTATTGATTCTGCATCACAGCAGGCTGGATTATCACAGGCACGTGCATCCACAATCTGTCCAGCCATTCAGGTGGGAGAATGACCTTTGGACTCCTCTGTCTTGTGGTCTCTCAATCTTGACAACACTGGCTGAGCTGATTATTAACAGCAGGATTCAACAAGCCCTGGTGTGATGATTTATGAGACTTTCTTTTGACAGGCAGCATGCAGGAGTCGAGCTTCAAAAGAGACCTCAAACTCCAGCAGCTCCCTGTCGTTTTCCAAAGACACAATATCAGAGGTGTCGTCCGAACACCACTTTGGATCATAGGTTTATTATCACTTCTTTTTTTGTATTCTTGTGACATACTGTAACAGAGTCTGAGGTCTAATTTTGGCTCTTGTCATCTCTCAGCAGTGGCTGTTACAGCTGTTTCCATGTGGTGAAACCCTACCAAGCTGGACACTACATCATACACCCAGAGTTTGTGTCTGAATCTCTTTATTAGGGCAATTTGTACTGGCTTCGAGAATTGTACAGGTCCTTGAGGAAACCTGCAGGGAACCCCTCCAGCAAAATGAGGGATTGTTAACTTCTGTTTAATTCTCAGCTAATTAACCCACAGAGACAATCATGTACCCTGTACCTTACCACTGTTATCTTTTTGGATGCAGTGTGGAAAGTTTTAAACTCTAGTCTAGTGCTAAATCAGTACCAAAGATCTCACTGTGAGGGGATTGAGATGATCAAATCAAGTGAGGCACTGTGGCCCAAATGTGCTGTCTGTGACATTAAGAAGTTAATCTGCTATTAAAGAGATGATTTAGCACATGTGGTGTAAGTATTGTTCATTGACTGCACAATAAAAGATTAAAAAACAAAAGATACTGCGAACATTATTGATTAAAAATGCTTTCTTTTTATAGAGTATTGTCATGCTGGCCCCTTCGGAGCAAAGAAGAGGACCCAATCGCCAGGCAATTCTAGTAAACCATGATTTATTGTACGGCAGAAAATAAACGCTACACGTGGGCAGAAATAATATGAAACTGAACAGCAAACACAATGAATGTAAAAGTCCAGACAGCGTGGAGTGACAAATAATAGTAATCCAAACGGCATGGTAAAGAATAAGGTGTTAACACAAGAACGCAGCAAAGGACACAGACTGAAAACGCACATATACAGACGGGAGCAATTGAAACAATACAGGACAGGTGGGCACCATCAAGGGTGATCAGGTGGTACAGGACAGGCGGGGCTGGGCAAACACAGGGGATGCACACAAAACATGACAAATGACTCAAAAGGAACACAAAGCATGGACAGGGGCTGCAGCCCTGTCCAGAACACTCCACATATACCATCACTCGTCGACAAATGGGACTGTAACCTCTCCCTTAACCAACTGTCAGAGGTGTCAGACTGGGGATAATGGTGGAACAAACCCAGGGTCCTCAGTGGAGGGTGGATCTGAAAATTATAATGTTAAATCTCAAATTCAAGCAACTAGTGCATTGCCCATAGAAAGCAAGTATTCCTGTCTGAAACAATTAGGCTTTAAAGGCCTACATGTAGGCTGTTTGAAAGTGGAATATAAAGAGGTGTAGCCGGTATCACACATGTTAGACGTTGACAAATATAAAAGGGAATGAATGCCACTAAGATTTATTTTATTGTGTGAATATTAATTACAGAATACCTAATTATTGAAAAGGAATGGGATATCCAATATTAGCAACTGTTTTGGAACCCTTGTTTATTTGTTTGTTAGATCACTTATTTGTCTGATCTTTTATTATCTATATTCATAATAGTGTATCTTGCACTTCAGGGAATGAGTTGTTCAGTCAGCATTATAATTATTTTAATTTATATAACTGTTCAGTCATGGATTTAAGAAGAAGCTAACTTCACTGTCATTCAATCCATACAGCCAATCATGTACAGCAGAACAAAATTACGTTCCCCCTATCTACGATGTTCCTCCTATCTACGATGTCAATCACATCTAGAATCACTGCCACAAACAATTTTTCCTTCCCCCATTCTATTATGCTGAGCACCAAGCTAGAAGGCAGGAAGTACCATTTTTTTATATGGTCTCTGGAATGACCTGGCCGGGGCTTAAACCTATGACCTTCTGGTTGTGGGGCGGATGCTCTATCAACTAGACCACCACTCCAGTTTTATTTAAGAGTAATAATGAATTTCTTCAGGGTATCATCAGTAAACTCATGCAGTACTATAACAGGACATGTTTACAGATATTTGAGACCCATTCTAGGGCATCATTTTATACTGTAGCAATATTTGGTTGTTAAAAGCTTTTTAAAATTGCAATCAACTGAATTAACTGTAAAACACCCAACATTTTTATACACAACAGAAGGACCTGTTTGACTGCAACCGGTGCGTCAGTGTTGCCCAATTGCTGGTAAATATTTGAATAAAAATGATTTATTTCGTTATTTGGGCGTTTTTGTGTCCTGTTTGGTCACGGTTGTTGTTTAGTCAAGCCGTGCATATGTGCCTGCATATGATATGTAATTGATCTGGTCATTCCGCTCCACAATCATGGTGGTATTATTATTAAGTTTTTAATTTTTAGATACTCCCGCGAGCACACTGGGTGAAGTGCCAGCGGGGACTCGCGGTCCTGGAAAGGACAGTGGTAACACACAGGTGAAGCCTACCACTGACCGGGCAGGCTGGGCTTGTCTCCACGCAAAGGACTGCGGTCGGCTGGTCCGGCTGCTGCTTCTCCTGGTGTGTTCTGTGTTGGATACACTGGTGTTCTTTGCCACTCACCCACTGGTGCTCCTCCTAGTGTGCTTACGTGCCTTGTGCTCTCCACATATGCCAGATTATCGTTAGATCCTATGCAATCACAGCAACATTACGTATTATATTATAATTTTTAAAGCATTAAATCTTCACTTTAACCTTTGTTCAGTCCAATTTGCCACTTTTCACTTCCTTGTTTTGTTCATGGTGCCCTGTGGTGACTGGTGGTGATGCTGTGTATTATCCAATCAGCTCGGAGTCAATCCTAAACCCCACCCACACTTCTAGAAGCCTGGGCATGAGGCGATAGAGTGAAGGTTAACCTTTTATTGGTAATAATTACACATGTTATCTGAACAACTCCATACTCGGGATGCACACCCTTGTAACCTCAGAAAAACACATATAAAAACTTAGGTCAGTCTGACGAACAGTTTGAGACATATGCGAGGAACGCACAGACAGACAGACAGACGTTCCTTGCATTTATAGATAGACTAGCAGCAATACCTGGTGAATATGGCATGCAGTGTTTAACCCTGATGAAACTACAACAGTGATATGAAGGACCTGCTGACAAACCTTCACTCCTCCCAGAGCTCAGCTGGGCTGCAATGAAAATAGCTTATGTTGACCTGATGTGCATCTCTCCAGAAATGTACAGTAACTACACATCATGGCAATGTTTTCAATAGGGTGGCCTTATATATAATTGGTTCCTTTCCCAGATAGCACCTGACCTACAACAATTTCAGTATTACATAATCCATTAATCCATCTTCTTCCGCTTAATCCTTTTCAGGTCTCAGGGGTGCTGGAGCCTATCCCAGCATCTCTGGGGAAGAGGAAGGTACACCCTGGACAGATCGCCAGTCCATCGCAGGGCCAACACAGAGAGACAGACAACCATTCACTCTCACAGTCATACCTAAGGACAATTTAGAATCCCCAGTTTGATGCCAATTAACCTAACTTGCATGTTTATGGCATGTGGGAGGAAACCGGAGAAATCCCGGAGTAAACCCACGCAGACATGGGGAGAACATGCAAACTCCACACAGATCACTGTTGGTTGGGGTCTGGGATCGAACCCAGGATTCCCCGGCCAAGGGTGAGTTTCTGTGCTGCCGCGGTGCTAACCACCGCGCTGCCATTATGTAATGTCATGTGTAATATTTATAAAGGCTAGACTTTGGCAATGTGACTTATATAAAAAAAGCTGATGTGTCCAAATGTCGGTAACACGTTGTGTAGCATTCAAGGAGGGTTGTTGCTGCAGTATTCCTACGTTCTCAAGGGTATGTAAAGCATTAAACACATATTAATGTTTTCATATTAGTTTTTATTGCACAAAATAAATAGCACCATGGGCTGATAGTAGCATGTAGGCTTTAAACACATAATTTACATTTATTTACCTCATTACTTAATTTTTTACTTTATTCTTCAGTCATGATATAGTGTTTTACTCTTGTATGTCCTTTCATTTTGACTACTGTTTACCCTTAATTAAATTAATTTATTTTCTAAAATTTGCTACTTGTTTCGTGTAAATTTGTTGTTTTTGTCTGAAAATTTTGACCTTTTTCCCACTTAAATTCACGTCTCATAAATCTGCAACGTTTTTTTCACATTTGACTTTTTCTTGGAAATTTGCAGTTTTTCTTATAGAGAGGAAAGTTTTTTCACAAAACTTGCATTTTTTTTCTCAAATTAGCTTTTTTCTTGTAAAATAAAAACCCTCAAACTTACTAGTTTTTGTCCTCATATATTTGCTATTTTTTTTCTTGCAAATCTGCACTGTTTATATGGATGCTGGGTAAATTCTTGATGTTGTGAAATGGCGCTATATAAATAAAGCCACTCTTTTCTGTAAAGTGCCTTGAGATGACCTGTGTTGTGATTTGGCGCTATATAAATAAAATTGAATTGAATTGAATTGTTTTCTGTGATGATTTATTTTTTTCTGCTGATCTGGACAATAATGCAATTTTATTTTTTAATGTTTTTGTTGTAAGGGAAGTTTTTTGGGGTCCATTTTAAAGGTTTTGGTGGATAGATGGATGGATGGATATTCATAAAAAGACATCTCCCTGGGTGTTTTTACAAACATTTTAAATTCGTTATAAGTCATACATTATTTTTTAATAGAAGACAATTGTGTCCTTGACATTTCCCACACTTCCAAAGCAAGTGGGACAAACAATTAATTCAAAAGAATATTGAGGAAGTTATCAGAATGAATGAATGAATCTTTATTTCGGATAGATTAAAAGTAAAGATTAAAAAAGAAACAGAATAATATAACAAAGGGGGAAAGAAAATCCAACAAGGTCAAATTAGACAATAACTCCTCTGATTATACAGTTCAACATAAGTTATCTGAAATGGGTGATGGCTGAAGCCGCAGCTTATATTGCCCACCCATATTCCATCCAAGAATTCAAAAGAAAAACAAAACAAAAGCGATTACAATTCAGAACAAAGCTAAGACAAAATGTGACAAAAAAGCTAAGCAACAACACAACACAGACTGGATATGACAATCCTGATGTGATTTTACATGTCATCTTGTATATATGTTTGGAGTATTTCTTCCTTTAGTTTTTGTTTAAATTGTTCAAGCGTTGTACATGAGTTTAATTCAGGTCCAAAATCGTTCCATAATCTGACTCCTTGCACTGAAACACAGTGGTGCTTGGTGGTAGTTCTCACTGAAGGTTTTTGAAATATACATGTTTCTCTGAAATGATATTGTTTCTCTCTTATTTGGAACAACTTTTGGATATTTGCGGGCAGTGATAGATTCTTCACTTTAAACATTATTACTGCAGTTTTAAAGTCAACCAGATCTTTCAACTTGAGAGCTTTTAATTTAAGAAAAAGTGGGTTTGTTGGTTCCCTGTAAGCAGCTTTGTTTATTATTCTAATATCTCTCTTCTGAAGCATAAAGACTGGATATATGTTTGTTTTATATGTATTTCCCCATACTTCAGTACAGTATGTCATGTATGGGAGTATTAATGAATGATACAAGGTATATAGTGTGGGTTGATTCAGCAAATATTTCACTCTGTGTAGTATTGCAATTGATTTGGATATTTTCGTCAGCCTCCGTCGGTCTATGATGACCATGGAAGAGAATCCTAAACGTCTGCTCTGCTGGAACAGCACCGCCTGTGGCTGAACAGGCCGATGTGCACCGGTGTTCTACCTTCCAGCGTTGGGCGTTGGTAGGATTCAAGCCTGGGCAGGAAGATATGGAGGACAAGATGTTACCCATGCAGCATGTCCCCCCTCTCCACGTCACTGATGAATCCAAAGGAACAGCAGGGCTGCTATAGTTTGGCACCAGCGCCGTCGCAGGAGCTGCCAGAACGATGTTGAGCACAACAGAGAACTGCCTTAGGGGCTCCGACTCCGGATCTTTCCTCAGGGTTGACTCCCGAAGCCTTTCCTGTGACCGGGTGTGCCGCAAGGCAGCGGAGGTTTGAAATCAGGGTTTACCTTCCCCTAGATGGGCTACCTTACCAGGTTGACGAGCCACCATCTACCCGAAATCTACCTTTAATATTATTAATATGTGACTTCCAACACAGTTTATTATCAATTGTTACTCCAAGAAATTTAGTTTCGGATACCATTTCAATCTCTACACCATTTACACTGAGTTTAGATACTAAGTTGTTGTGATGGTTGTTAAAAACTATAAATTTTGTCTTACTTAAATTGAGCGTTAATTTGTTTGAATCAAACCACAGTTTAAGTTTTCCTAATTCCTTTCCGAGTGTATCCAAAAGTTGTTCCAAATTGCTTCCACTGCATAATAAATTAGTGTCATCCGCAAACAATATTAAATCCATTTTTTCCGAAACTTTACATATATCATTTATATATATATTGAATAACAATGGCCCCAAAACTGAACCCTGTGGGACTTCACAAGTAACCTTCAGTAACTGTGAGTTTTTGTTACCAACACATACATACTGATATCTATTCTTTAAGTAACTACATAACCAGGACAGTGCTACCCCCTAATACCACAATTTTGTAGTTTCTTTAATAATAAATTATGATCCACTGTATCAAATGCTTTTTTAAGATCCAGGAATACCCCAACTGAATACTCTTTATTTTCAACGGCAGTTGATATTTTTTTCTATAAATTCCATTAGAGCAAATGCAGTTGTCCTCTTGTGTCTGAACCCATATTGCTGCTCACACAATAAATTATTCTTCAGTATGAAGTTGTCAGTTCTCTCATAGAATATTTTTTCAAGTATCTTGGAAAATTGCGGCAATAGTGAAATTGACCTATAGTTTGAGAATTCCCCTCTGTCACCCATCTTGTATATCGGAATTACTTTAGCTATTTTCATTGCATTGGGAAATATACCTGTTTGGAGAGACAGGTTACAGATATACGTCAGTGGTTTCACTAAGCATTCAATAATAATTTTGACTAAGAGCATGTCAATGCCATCACAGTCCGCAGATGTTTTACTTTTAAACGATTTAACAATTTCAATGACCTCTCTCTCGTCTGTGTTCTTTATGAAAATGGAGTCTTTTATAGAAGTGTTTTTGCTTATTGTATCACCTGTGGATGCCGTAATGGGTATTTCTCGAGCCAAATTAGGACCAATGTTAACAAAAAAGTTATTAAATTCATCTGCAGGTGAAGCTGCAGTCACACTCTGAGTCGTTTTATGATTTTTTGAAAAATTGGTTGGGTAGCTTGTATTTCTGTTTTTATTTCCAAGAATATTGTTAAGTATTGTCCATGTATTTTTAATATTGTCTCTGTTTTTCTCCAGTTCTTTACTGTAATAGTCTCTTTTACTACATCTCATTATATATGTTAACTTATTTTTCTATCTTTTATACCGCTGCTCTGCATCTTTTGTCATTTTCTTTAGGAAAGCTTTATATAATGAATTTTTCTTTTTACACGCCTTTTGTAATCCTTTGGTTAACCATGGCTTGTCGACAAATTTCAGTTTAAGCTTTTCCTTTACTAATGGACAATTTTTTTTTCATAGAGTGGTTACAATGTTTATAAATGTGTCACAGGCTTCATTTACATCTGATACATAGACTTTTGACCAGTCTTGCTTCAGCAAGTCTTAAAAGAACTGATTGCATTTTGTGATTTGTATCTGAACGATTTTAAAAAAAATTTCTGTATTGGCCTCCGTGTGGCCATGGATAAGTGCAAAGGTTGGCAAATGGTCACTTATATCATTTATCAATAATCCACTTTCTATTTTCTTATCAATAATATTAGCAAACAGGTTGTCAATAAGTGTAGCAGTGTGAACTGTGATTCTACTGGAATGTGTTATTGTGGGATATAGACTCATGCTGTACATAGAATTCATGAGCTCTGTAATTACATTTTGTTGATAGGGATTTAGTAAATCAATATTGAAATCTCCACAAATTACAACCATTTTCTTACTAGTAATATTATTGTACAGCTCGACTAATTTATCTCTGAATGTCTCAATGCAAGTTCCTGGCGTTCTATATATACAACATAATTAGATTTTTTTGTTTTATCTTGGTCAATCTCAACAGTAACACATTCCAAAATCCCTGGTAGTGCAAAGGACATTACATTTACAAGCTTACACCTATACAGGTCATCAATATACAGTGCAACACCACCACCCTTTTTTTGAGATCTGTTAATATGAAACATCTGATATCTCTCTGTTGCTATCAGAGGAGCCTGTTCTTCATTAAGCCAAATTTCAGAGACTGCGATAGCTGTAAATTTTCTGTCTAGCTGTTTTAAATAGTCCTGAATCATCAGAACATTTGTAACCCCAATAATTACATTATTGTCAGCAGAGGCGGTAGGTGTACATACCGTACATACCGTTTTGACATCTTGTTTTTTCTTCCTGTTGCAATGATTGCATGGAAAGTTATTCTCCGCTCTTGTTTATTTAATAAACAGAGACACGATTTGAACACAGCAGAAATAGGTTTTGGCAATGCAAGAACACATTCAAAGCAGTGCACAAATGAGAGGATTAAATGGAGGTTCAGTCTCCCTGCTTCCAGCTTCTGTCTCTCTGACACAAATGGTCAGGATGCACTCGATTCTATCAGCGGTGTACACTGCTAGGAGTTTATATGAGCGGATTAAAGTAAATAAAAGTGAATATTTGGGCAGTGATTATCATTGTGGCAGCACGGTAAGAAGGTTGCGGGTTTGATCCCACCCCCAGACCATTAGTGACCCGTCTGTGTGGAGTTTGCATGTTCTCCCTGTGTCTGTGTGGGTTTACACCAGGCACTCCGGTTTCCACCCACAGGCCAAAACATGCAAGTTAGGTTGACTGGAGACTCTAAAGTGGTCCTATGTGTGAATGGTGAAGGGAATGGCGCCACACCTGTGGTATAGCACTTTTATTGTGAAGTGACGTGCACCTCTGGTGATGTCACTGTGTAACGGATGCCAACTAGTGCTGTTCGGCGTAGAACGTTAGTAAAACCTCCCTCCCAAAGCCTCATACAGTATCGGTAGCGCTGAGCTATCGGTCGGACCTTTAGCTCAGCGCGATCGTGCTGTGTCTCCCATGCTCGAACTGTGTTAGTTGACTGAGAGGTCGCGGGTTCGTGTCCCGTGTGGGGCGAACTGCGCAGGATGATCTCTGTCACACTGGTGCCGTGACCCGGATGGGAGTGAGGTTTAAGGGGGAGAGTGTAACGGATGCCAACTAGTGCTGTTCGGCGTAGAACGTTAGTAAAACCTCCCTCCCAAAGCCTCATACAGTATCGGTAGCGCTGAGCTATCGGTCGGACCTTTAGCTCAGCGCGATCGTGCTGTGTCTCCCATGCTCGAACTGTGTTAGTTGACTGAGAGGTCGCGGGTTCGTGTCCCGTGTGGGGCGAACTGCGCAGGATGATCTCTGTCACAACTGCACCGCCCTATATAAGGCTGGGGTCGGCCATCTTACGGCCTCTTCCTCGCCTGTGCCTTGGCCGGTGCCTTGTCTGTAACTGCCATCTCCAGTGTGTTCAATAAAGCTGTGTTTGACAAGTCACCTTGCCTCATCTGTGAATCAGGGTAAAACCATACATAACATTTGGCAACAAGGATAAACCATGGAGGCGTGTGTAGCTCCAATTCGCCTTTTTCTCGAGTTTCCTGGGGACCCGCCGGTGCCCTGGCGTAGGTGGTTCGAGGCCTTTGAGACCTATGTTGCCACGCTGGGACTTGGTGAGCTCAATAAGCTAAGGGCCTGGGCGCTTCTGGTTCACAATTTGGGTTTAGAGGGCCACCGAGTCCTGTGGACGCTCAGTGCTTCGGACACCACACCACGGAAAACGTGACTGTCCAGAAGATCCGTTTTCGGCAGTGGCACCAGCGGGTAGGTCAACCTGTTCGGCAATTTGTCACCGACTTGAAGCAGTCTCTCTCTCTCTCTCTCTCTCTCTCTCTCTCTCTCTCTCTATATATATATATATATATATATACTGTGTATGTATATATATATATATATATATATATATATATATATATATATGTGTGTGTGTGTGTGTGTGTGTGTGTGTGTGTATACATCTACTGTAAGATGTATCAGCTGTCCTGCAGCCCTAAAGTCACATTTTAAAATTAAACTTCAGATATGGCATACTTGAGTTTGACAACAGCGACTTTAACCTGAAATAACGTGCTGCATTTTATGATGCTTGACTGATACCAGTAGATTTCTTTTCAGTTATTGCTTACTTACCTTGTAGGGTCCCTCTAATAATCCATATTTAACTGAACCATGTCATTAATGATAGCCTACATGAGCTTATTTAAAAAAGTAAGATTTCCTTAAAAATAACCAAAGTGCTACATCCTCACTCATAAACATGGCTCATATTAACCCCGTATAATTTTGGTCAAACCATTGTGTAATCGCTGAGAAACAAGACTACCGCTTTTGCTAACAGACTACATTTCCCATACACCCGTGGGCGGGGGCAAAACGGAAAACTCCTGGAAAACCCATCAACACGCGTTGATTTGTGTGTCTTTGGCTGTGAACTGAAGAAAACAAGCTGCAGCTTGCGTTTCTAGCCGGTAAGGGGGACTGCCGATGATCGGTAGGCATATATTTTTATCTTTAAAGAATTACCAAATAGGTAAATGCAGAATGCAAAAACATCACTTTCACTGAACGCTGATTCGGTCTTATTTTTTTCCGTTGACTTTCTTGCAATACTCACCAAGGCGCCCGAGCAACAATCACTTTGTAGATTTTGGAATAGAAATTGTAACTACACAAAGATATATGTATATACAGTATATCATTGCCTTTATGAATATTATCGGAGAAATACGCGGTTGTGATTAGTGTATATGCAAAGAGTACGAAGTTAGACATTCTTAAAGCCGGGCCATTTCAAAAGGGAACAAGATCGCAAGCAGAGACAAACAGGCTCCGTTTCTCACAGCTTTTGTGACTGGATCAGCGCTTCTCTGTTTATTTTTCTCACTGAATTGAAACGGCTGAAATGACACTTATGGACTTAGTGTGAGACTTTCCAAGAAGAAAAGATGTGTCAGCACAAGTGGGTCGAGTAGCCAGAAATTGTACTCAAGTAAAAGTAGCATTACCTTATATTAGTTACTCAAGTAAGAAGTCACCAAAAACTCTGAGTAAGAAAAACGTGACTTTAGTAGTAAGTACCGCCTTCACTCTTGCCACTTTGGGAGGGTTTTCTCTTAATTTGTGACTATATTCTTTTTTAAAATTACAACTATTTTCAAAGTTTTAACATAAAAAAAAAATACATTTCAGATTTTTTTTTCACGTAAATTTGAAACGTTTGTCTCATAAATTTACGTTTTGCTGTAATTTGTGATTTTTTTTCTCGTTGATTTGAAAGTTTGTTCTAAAACATTTTTTTCCTCATAGGGGAGATACTTTTCTTGCTTTTTTAAAAGTTTACCAGTTTTGTCATGAATATGGATGTTTTATTTGTAAATTTCCACCTTTTTGTTGTAGATTTTGTTATGTCTGAATAACATGAGACTGGAACCGTATCCAACTGAACACTGAACTGACTTTATTATGGAAAACAACGCAATATACTCTCTAGCCGTAGCCCGCCTGACCTCATTACCCCCCCCCCCCCACACACACACACAAAGTCAAAGGACCCCCCCCCCCCCCCGAACAACTTTTCTCTTTTATGTTTTTCAACTGAATAGCCAAAACTCAGCCAACTAAATGGCCGTCTGGGTAGACTACCAGAACGCCCCCCACCGTGTTGGAGCGGATTATTCTGCCGCTCATCCCCAACACGTATTAGCTAATACTGTTTTCAACACATAGTCTTCCAGGTATCTGGGCCTCTGACGTATTCTAGCTGAGCGTCCTTTAGGCGGGGACTCTGCACCAGGCACCGTCGGCCGCACCTGCGAGTTCTTACCACCCCAGTCCAACAAGTCCCACCTCACACCAGATTGTCCTGCCATAGCTCCAGTCCTCTGTTCCGGCGGCGACTTCCTGAGCCTACTGGAGTGCCACCGCGACCTGTCCGAAAGCTCGAACGTGTCCTGGCCCCGTCGCCTCAGGATCCACAGGGGCCCTGTCCAGAAAGGTTACAGTTTATGTGTGCGGTTAGGATGTTTGATCCAAACATGATCCAACACCTTAAATCCGTGGGCTCTCGCCCTGTACTTCCTGTCAAACCGTCACTTCATCTTACGCTGTTGAGCAGTGACCCGGTCCCATGGAAAGTCCATACTCCTTGGAGCAGGGGTCGTGGATGGTCTCAGTCGATCCAAAGGCAGATGTAGTTCGCGCCCCAGCATGAGAACCGTTGGGGAGTATCCTGTCGTGGCATGGGCCGTTGCCCTGTAGTGGAGGAGTGTGCTCTGGAGGGCATCCGGAAATGTGAAGCCATTCGCCAAGTGGGCTCTCAGTCCATTTTTCATGATCTTGTTAAAATGTTCAATGCCCCCATTAGCCTGGGTATGGTAGAACGCGGTTTTAATGTGTTCCACGCCCCTAGCAGTCAAAAACTCCTCAAATGCCCCAGAGGTGAACTGTGGGCCATTGTCGTGATTACACTCAGGACCCCCACCTGGCGAACAGTGACAAGAGGAAGCCCGTAACCACATCTGTTATGACTGAATTAGTGGGCAACACCTCCGGCCACTTGGAGAACAGATCGTAGACCATAAGCAGGAACCGGCTGTTTCGGGGTGCTGCATGTAGTTCACCGCACATGTCCAACTGGATGTGCTTCCAAGGGCCCTCCGGGTACGATAACGGTCACAGGGGTGGGGTGGGTGGTCCGCTGGTCTTCCCGCTCTCCAAGCACAGGACACAGTTTTTTACCATAGTTTCAATGTTCTTATCAATACCCGGCCACCAAACTGAATCCCTGCAATGCTGCTTTACCCTGATCACACCCAGGTGACCCCCGTGGAGCATTGCTAGGACTTGTGATCTCAGAGACTGGGATTAGCGTGCAGCGTCCCCTTGCCACACACACATCATTCCAACAGCTCAGTTCATCTTTAACCAGTGGAAGGGTGCCAGCACGCCCTGCACCTTCACGGGCCAACCCTCCCTAATCACCGAGCACAGTTGTGACAACACAGGGTCTCGTTCCGACTCCGCCCTAAGTTCTTGGAGGGATACCATATTCCGGAGGGGCCCGTGCAGTGTGTTGACCAGATCCGCCTCCATGGGCTCATCGTCGTCGTCATCCGGTGTTGGCTGTGGCATAGGACAGGAGATCCGCCACTCCGTTCTTCTTACCAGGAGTGAACTGGATGGTCAAATTGTAGGCCCTCAGCCGCTCTGTCCACCTGTGGATCCGCAAAGTTCTGTGTCCTGAACCTGACATTTCCAGTAGTGTTGTCAGCGCTCGGTGGTCCATCCGCAGGGTGAAGTAGCGTAGCCCATAGAGATAGATGTGCCACCGTTCACATGCCCAGACACAGGTTAGCGCCTCCCTCTCACCCATGACATATTTTTGTTCAGCCGCTGAGAGAGACCTCGATGCGAATGCCACTGGGTGCTCAGTACCATCTTGTACCTGGGACATAACCACCCCCCACCGCCAAGCCAGACGCGTCACAGGTCACAGAGGTCGGTCGCTTTGGATCAAAATGGGCCAACACTGGAGGGGAGGTGAGTTGAGATTTCAGCTTAGCGACCGCTGCTGAACAGGCTGGGGTCCATTGCCATGGTGCATCCTCTTTCAAAAGGGCCCGGAGTGGTCTGATTGTTTCCGAGTAACGGGGAATAAAATGTCTGTAAAAGTTCACCATGCCCAGGAATGAAGAAATCTGTGCAGGTGTCGTGGGATCTGGGAGGTGCAGGACCACCTCCACGTTTGAATGCAGGGGCCTCAGACCCCCGCTGTCAGCCGGAATCCCACAAACTCGATGGAGTCCGCCGCAAAGATGCACTTTTCCCCGTTCAAGGTGTCTCCGTGTTCCTGTAGTATGTGGATCCTGTAGCACCTGTCCCAAATAACCATCGTGTTTCTCCCATGATGTGCCGTGTACCACAATGTTGTCTAGGTACGCCACTACAGCTTTGAGGCCGGCCAGAATCATTTTACATTATTTTTTGAAAACAGCTGGGTGCTGAGCGCAGACCAAAAGGCATGTGGGTGTACCTGAACACACCCATGTGGGTCACGAACGCTGTCAGATTCCTGCTGGCTGGGTGGAGGGGCACCTGCAGGTAACCCTGGTGAAGATCCAGCTTTGTGAACACCTTTGAACTGCTGAACGTTGCGGTGAGCTCCTCCATCGTGGGAAGTGGGTACTTGTGTGGAACGATTGCCTTATTCACCATCCTAAGGTCGATACACGGCTGGATGCCTCCCGTCTTTTTCCTGGCCACCACGATATTTGATATCCAGGATGAAGCGTCCACCCTCTTGATGATGCCTGCTTCAAGCAGTTTGTTCAGCTCCGCCGTGATATCGTCCCGCAGAGCGAGGGGAAGCCGCCGTAGTGGTTGAATTTTCTGAGTCACACTTGGATCGATGAACGGCCGGTGGTAGAATGCGCTGACGCATCCCAGGCCTCTGAACAGCACTGGCTAGCGGACATGCCATTCGGGGTACACTGTCAGTACCATCGAGCTCTCAGGGTCCTTGAAGGAGAATCCCAGTTCACCCAGCAGAGCTATCCCTAGCAAATCAGCCACCTGGCGCGAAATTTGAAAAGTGAATGCAGAACCATCTTTAACCCACATTTCACTGAAAAGTCGACTGTGCCCGCCATTTCAATTTCGGCGTGGCCGTACCCAAACATTTTCACTGCTCCAGCATTGATGGTTTTATTTGGAAAAAGTCTTTTCAAAGTAGCCATACTCAGTATGGACTTACCGGCTCCTGAGTCCACCATAAGCAGCACGTCAACTCCGTCGAGTTTTAGGACGTACTGTGGAGAAAAGAGATAGGCGAGGCAACGAGCTGGACGACACAGAAACTTTATTCTTTCTCTAACATAACTTACAGCAAAAAAAAAGATCCCGGGTCTCTGTGCATTCCTCTTTTATCTCGTTAATACCATGCATCGAGACCCAGAACTTCCGACCATCATACATCATGTTTAGAACCAAGCCTGTGTGGCACATTAACATGTCATAACGCTGGCACCGCTCTCACACTGTTCTTCCAGCGGCTTCGGCATTTACTTCTCTCCCTGGGGGGTGCATAGTCCTTACTGTCCTGTCTGATACCCCCCCGGTGACACCTCCTTTTCTGGTCCATTGTTCCCTGGGTAGAGAAGTCCAACATCATGCCCCCATACAGCTCCACTGAACACCCAGAAGGGCACTAACCTCCCCGTCCTTTGGGTTTGAGCTGGCACCCATAGCGGCTGTATCGGGGGGTCGCTGATCCAGTCGAACCACCCTGCTGGCGGGGTGTACAAGAGGGCACGTCAGTCTGTGGAGGGAAAAAGGGAGGGAGAGAAAACACATCAGCTTTGCGAGTGCAGGTCCCTGCCGAGGGATCAGCAACTTGCGGAGCCACCAACGGTGGGCGTCCGTGCCGGGGAGCTTGGGCCAACACCACCTGCTTGTCTACCAACACAAAAGTGGGCTTCAGCCTGTCGATGCAGACGGTCTCCCTACGTCCCCCCCAACTTTAACACAAAATGCTTTGCCTCAGATTCCAACACTCTCAACGGTCCATCGTGCGGTGGGCACAGTGGGGTCTGGTGCACATCATGCCTGACAAAAACAAAACTGGCGTTCTGCAAGCTTTTTGGGACGAAGGTGCGGGGAAAACAATGGTGGACCGGGCCCAGTATGTTAAAAGCCTCTGTACTATGCAAAAATTGCGCAGGTGGATCAGCCTCGGGTGCGGGGTTTTCCAGTAAAAACTCTCCAGGGATCTGCAGCGGCTGAGAAAAAAGGAGTTCTGCCGGGAATGCTGCCAAATCCTCCTTAGGTGCGGAGCGCAACCCTAAAAGAACCCAGGGCAAGCGGTCAACCCAGTTTGCATCCGTGAGCGAAGCTCTGAGCGCTGCTTTAAGCAACCTATGAAAACGCTCACATAACCCGTTAGCCTGGGGGCCGTACGCAATAGTGTGGTGGATTTTGGCCCCCAGGCTCTGGGCCATTGTGGACCAGAGTTTTGAAAGGAATTGTGGACCCCCGTCGGAAGTGATGTCTGACGGGGATTCGAACCATGCGACCCAAGCCGACAAAAAAGCACGAGCCACTTCTGCGGACATGGTAGAAGCCAGCGTGACCACTTCAGGCCAGAACGTGGTGCGGTCCACGATTATTAAGAGGTGCGTAAAACCTTGCGACGGCGGGAGGGGTCCCACCAAATCTACGTAGTCGAACCTCCTGGCCGGGATTTGGAATGGCTCGAGGGGGGCTCTGGTGTGCTTGTGCACTTTGGCCTGCTGGCACGCGACGCAAGCTGCAGCCCACTCTTTCACGTCCTTGCGCAAGCACAGCCAAACAAATTTCCCCCCCACTAGCTTCACTGAAGCGTCCACTCCTGGATGCAAAAGGGAGTGGGCTGACTCAAAAACGCGACGGCGCCAAGAGCTCGAAACCACTGGGCGCAGGCAGCCGGTGGAGACGTCACAGAGCAAGGGAGGGCACCCTTCTTGCACCACCCTGCTCTCTAGCCTTAACCCAGTAGGCACAGACTGGAGCACGCAAATGTCCGTGTCCCCAGCTTGCTCCGCAGCCATCATGGGGAAATCTATTCCCATGTAGACCGGGGAGACTAACGCACATGACAGACAATCAGCCATGACGTTGAGCTTACTGGCGGTGTGTTGAATGTCGGTAGTATACTCTGAAATTGCGGCCAAATGCCGTTGCTGCTGGGCTGACCACGGTTCCGAGACCTTGGCCATCACGTACGTCAGCGGCTTATGGTCCACGAACGCGGTGAACTCGCGCCCCTCTAACCAAAACTGGAAATGGCACGTCGCCCGGTGGAGAGACAGCAATTCTCTATCGAACATGCTGTATTTGCGTTCGTTGTCGCGCAGAGTTCGGCTGAAAAATGCAAGTGGCTGCCACGAACCTGAGACATACTGCTTCACCACTGCCCCTATGGCAACATCGGATGCATCCATAGTGAGTGCTATCTGTGCAGACAGATCTGGGTGGGCTAACAACGCGGCATCTGCAAGCGCTTTTTTGGCATTAGTAAAAGCCTGGACTCGCTCGGGAGTCCAGTCGATGGCTTCTGCGGGCTTCTTTTTTTTCAATGCGGCATACAACAGCTGCATCAGCTGGCCTGCCCAGGGAAGGAAACAGTGATAAAAATGAACCATTCCCAAAAACTCCTGTAGTGCTCTCACAGTCTGTATCCGACACAGCGCGCACCTTATCCGGTAATGGAATCACCCCCTCCGGTGAAATATGGTGGCTCAAAAAATCAATCTCTGGCACACCGAACTGGCACTTTGCTGGGTTAACTATCAGCCTGTGCACCTCCAACCTCTGGAAAACCGTCTTGAGATGGGCGATGTGCTCCTCCTCGGACGCGTTAGCTACCAGAATGTCGTCTAAGTGGACAAAAACAAAGGACAAGCTGCAAAGCACTGCATCCATCATCCTCTGGAAAGTCTGCGCTGCGCCTTTTAATCCGAACGGCATGTGTAAAAACTTGAAAAGGCCGAAAGGAGTTATTACCGCTGTTTTTGGAACATCTTCCGTGCTCACCGGGGCCTGATGGTATCCGCGGACCAGATCCACTTTTGAAAAAACACGCGCCATGGCCAGGTACATGGAAAAATCCTGGATGTGTGGAATGGGACAACGATCGTGTTCCGTGGCATTATTCAAGTGCCGGAAATCTCCGCACGGTCGCCACGACCCATCGGCCTTACGCACCATGTGTAGCGGGGATGCCCATGGGCTGTTGGAGCGCCTGACAATGCCCAACTGCTCTAAGTTGGCAAACTCCTCTCGCGTGCTATCCAGTTTGGCTGCATCCAAATGCCGACGTCACACGAACACCGGTGGGCCTTTCGTTGTTATAAAGTGCTCGACCCCATGTTTTGTTACCGTAGCCGAAAAAGTCAGGACAGTTAGTGCTGGGAACTGTGCGAGCAAATGTTGGTACTTACCCCCTGGAGCTATAACGTCAGCCAGTGCTGTCGACCCAGCTCCCTGAGCTGTGCAGGGCAGTGAGATAAAAGAGACAGCATCCACTAATCTCCTATTAGCAACATCGATTAACAACCCATAAGCACATAAAAAATCTGTGCCTAAAATGGGGCACATGCAGCTATCACAAAGTCCCACTGAAAGTTGTGTCCGTGTAAGCATATCATCAGTGTCCGGTTGCCAAATGTCCTGATGGTGGATCCATTGGCATCCGTGAGCTCGGGACCACTGCGTCCTGCCACCCCGTCTACGCTGACCGGCAGGATGAGGCTCTTCTGGGAGCCGGAGTCCACCAAAAACCGTCTCCCCGAACGTGTGTCCATGACATAAAGCAGTCTGTTCCTGTTGCCATTGGTTGCAGCTGCCACTGAATTCTGAACATGCCGGCTTCTTGAATTGGCATGACGACAGGCAGTGTTGGGCATTCGAGCTGAAATGGCAATGATAAAAACAGATCGCCCTGTTCCTTCGTCTCCTGTTGTCCGTCCCGGCTACCACGAACAGCTCCTCGACCTCGCTGGAGTCCCTCATGGATGCCAGTGCCACTGTCTGCACGCTCAGAGTTCTGGTCACCAAAATGATGTGGTCCGCTTCCTGCGCCAGGGCACGGTAGTCCTTAGCAACCAGCTGCGGCAAGTTGGCCAGGTTCGCCCTCGCTGTAGCCAGTAGGTTCTTGAGGAACAAGTGGGCGAACAGGAAAGATTCGTCATCCTTCCCTCTCAGCGCCAACATGCTCTCCATGAGCTCCACTGCTGATCTGTCCCCTAACTCTAAACGTGTTAGGAGTCTCTCTGCCCTCTCACTGTCAGAAAGGGTATAGCGCTGGAGAAGCATCCTCTTGAGCGCTTCATATTTTCCTTGGGCCGGCAGCTCGTGGAGCAGGCTCGTCACCTGTTGAGTGGCACGCACATCCAGCGCAGTGACCATATAGTAATGCTTGGTATCGTCCGTTGTTATCCCGTGGAGTGCGAACTGGGCTTCTATGTGCAAGAACTACACGGTTGAGTTGTGAAGCCAGAAGTCTGGGAGCTCGACTGAGACTGCGCACGCGGCGCTGCTGCTCTCCCTCCAGGCAGTCTCTGGGGCGGTGTTCGGCTTGCTTTCCATGGCACGTTTTAGGGTCACCAATGTGGAGAAAGGAAGCAGGCGAGGCAACGAGCTGGTCGACACAGAAACTTTATTCTTTCTCCAACATAACTTACAGCAAAAAAAGATCCCGGGTCTCTGCATTCCTCTTTTATCTCTTTAATACCATGCATCGAGACCTGGAACTTCAACCATCATACATTATGTTTAGAACCAAGCCTGTGTGGCACATCAACATGACATAACGCCGGCACCGCTCTCACACTCTTCTTCTTCCAGCAGCTCCAGCATTTACTCCTCTCCCCGGGGGGGCGCATAGTCCTTACTGTCCCGTCTGATACCCCCTGGTGACACCTCCTCTTTCGGTCCATTGTTCCCTGGGTGGAGAAGTCCAACACCATGCCCCCACAGTACCACTTTAACAGTCCCTTCTTTGCGCGCGCTACACACACCCGTGTTGTGCCCCTGGGCTCCGCTGCCGGTGGTTCAGCAGTGATAGTGTAGGCCCTGTCCTGCGCCACAGTCCACCACCTCTTGGAGGTCCACCTCGAAGAATTAGCTATGTTGCTAACAGCCGTGCTTGGAGGGAAAACTTGAGTAGCTACACTCCCTTTAGCCAATACTGCCAGACCCAGCTGAACTGTGGACTCAATCTGCCTAACCAGTTCAAACACCTTTTCCAGCGTGAGAGTATCCGTAGTTAGCTTTAGTTTGCTCTTCAGCCACACGTTGTTAGTACCGTGGGCTAGCTTGTCCCGGACCAGCTCGTCCTCGATAGGCCCGAAGGCGCACTCTCTTGCTAGGCTAAGGAGCTCCATAATAAAGGACTGAGTGGACTCACCAGCTCACTGTTGGCGGTCAAAAAATTAATATCTCTGCACCATGATGGTGAAATGGTCTCCGAAGACATAGTCCATTAATTCCAAACCTTCTTTCAGTGAGCCACTGCCACACACTGCGTGGTGTGGCAGCGTGTGGCAGCGTTGGGTACCTGTACTTGAGTAAATGTAACTAGTCACTACCCAACTCTGTGTGTCAAAATATTGTTTTCATATCAATCTTAAATGAAATGGTGAATTCAATCAGCAGTTGTTTTTTTCATAATTTAATTTGCCAGCCATTTGACTGTTTTTCAATAGCTATTTTGTACAATTGTCTAGTAAAAGTTAACGGTTTGCCCAACTATGTCAGATATAAGTCAAAGCTATATTTCTTTAATAGCCTGCAGGCATTAAATTATTATTAATTATTATTTTTATTCTAAACTTATTTTATTATCATTTGTATTTATTGTTGATTCCATATTTTTTCATCACCTTGAACTGGAAAAAAAGGACTTCAGTTTGTTTAACCCCTTGCACTCTGGTCAATTTCCCTAAAAACGCCAAAAAATAACGTACCCAAAGTAAATCAAAAGCTGTTCTTCAACCCTTTCCAGCATCTTCATGGGGTTGGTCTCATTTAAAAAGAAAACACTTTGAATTTTTTGGCAAAACAGTCATAATCTCTCTAAGTGCTCCTGCCACTGAGTAACAGTCATCTAAATATACTGAACTTGAAGAAAATAAATTTTGCCTGGGTGTTTTTTTTGGATACAAATGCTTGCAAATAACACACAGCTTCAGATCCGGGCTGGAAAATGCAACAGAAATGTAGAACCAAGTGTTATCCAGCTGAGGTCAAAATTTACCACAAAAAATGAGTATATTACACAGCTTTTTTCTTAGGTTGTTCCCAGGCGTTTTTGAACTGTCAAATTGTGCCAAATGGCACAGTTTGGAAAAACGTCTGTAACTTTTGAATGATTCAATATAGAAGCTTCGTCTTGGGCTCTAATGAAAGGTGAAGGGCTGTGTGTGTGTGGGGGGGGGGGTTGTTTATTCATTCATGAATGAATGAATGAACAAACAAGCCCCCACACACAAAGAAGCATGCCACGTAAAAAATGTGTGGCTTTTTTTTTACAAGAAAAAATAACCTACAGTGCACTAAAAATTATACTAAAATATTTGTAATGTAGAAGATAACAACTCCCACCCCCCCGCTACAGAGGACGGACATCGCCCATCGCTACATGACGGAAAGCGGTGACGGTGCGCCGCGGTCTACTACGCACAGTTGGACTAAAATATCTGCAATATATCTGCAATCCGCTACAGAAGAGTAGCGGGGGGGGGGGGGCGTTCACAACATGACGGGGGGGGCCGTTCGCAACATGACGGACCCGGACCGTTGTCATTTACCGATCGGTCAAAAGTCATTTTGATTACAATTTTCAGGGATAAAGAATAATTTAGCTTATAACACTTACCTGTCCACAACAGCAAAGTCGCTGGCGAACTTCTCTTCCTCATTGTCAGACAAACATGACGCTGGTCCGCTTGTTACGGACTCGTGGTTCTGGTCACGCGACTCGGTCAAACCATAATTCCATTATTGCGGTTTTGCGCTTCCATGATTGTGGTTTTGGCGAACGATTTTTCAAAACAAATAAGAACAGTAGTAAGAAAAAAAGACTGGCGAATGCCTGTGTGTCACCCAACCTTACACAAAACAGCTTTCGAACTTCTGTGCTTCAATTGGCTGGCTGTATTCGCAGCCGTTGGTAGGCGGGTCCGTCTTGCTAGGTTTTCAGTCATTGGTTCTTCAAGGTTTCAGAAACCCAATTCAAGGCTCTTATTAGTCGAATGAGAGGTCAATCACATCTAAACCAATCAAAGCACTCCTTTGGCTTTCTGTTCGCGGCTGTGTCTGTAGTGGAAGAACGGAAATGCAGCTTTTTTTTTCAGTGCGCTCTAGGACGCAGCGCCCTCGTGCGCCCTCGTGCGCTCTAGGACGCAGAGACGTGTCCGCCCGCGGTACACCGGAATGCAAGAGGTTAAAGGGGTCATTGACTGCGCTTTTCCACATGTTGACAACTCCCATAGGTCTTAATGAAATGTTTGTGACATATTCTGGTCAAATTTTCTTTAATTGTTCAATTATCACAGCATCATTGTGAAACATCTTTTGCAGCCTTCCTCAGAATGGCTCGCTTCAGTGAATGTCTCTTTAAATGCCTAAGAGCGCTAGTTTACTCCACACTCCCTCTTGAGTTACTATAGAGAGCCTAAGTCATGCCCCCTCTACTTTTGCGTATGAGACCTTACTTCTGAAAAAATCATCATTGGAGTGAATGGCAAGAGAGAAATTATCTTTCAGTCCAGATTGAATTTTGCAACAAGTTACACATATGATGTTTGTCAATTTAAAATATAATTTTTCACATAAATAACACTATAGGTTGTCCATCCATCCATCCATCCATCCATCCATCCATCCATCCATCCATCCATCCATCCATCTTCTACCGCTTTTCCGGAGGTCCGGGTCACGGAGGCAGCAGTTCAAGCAGAGAAGCCCAGACTTCCCTCTCCCCAGCCACTTGCTCCAGCTCTTCAGAGGGGATACCAAGGCGTTCCCAGACCAGCTGGGAGACATAGTCTCTCCACCGAGTCCTGGGTCTGCCCCGGGGTCCCCTCCCAGTGAGACGTGCCCGAAATACCTCAAGTGGGACGCCTCCCCACTATAGGTTGTCTAACTGTTAAATGATAAGGGTGTGAAATAAGTAAATTGGAAGACTAGAAACACAGACTCACACAAGCTATGTCATCGTTTTTAAAGAGCGCCCAGGGCGAAGTAACCAGCAGTCCTCTGGAATTGCTGCAGCTCCCAAAATACATTTGTATTGTTTTTCTCCTCTTTGGATGCTTCTTTCATCGGTCAGAAAACAGGAGGCGAGCTTTGAGAGGGAAACCACCATAATCGTGTTTGGTGACATATAGTCCAAGACAATGAAATGTAGTCCACTAAGTGGTGTAAAAAATAAAATTTGCTCTTTTATTATAGATAGATAGATAGATAGATAGATAGATGTACTTTATTGATCCCAAACTGGGAAATTACAGTGTAACAGCAGCATGACAGTAGACAACTAAACAACAGAAACACACACATGACAGACAAAGGAATTACCCATGGAAAGTAAAACTAACACGACTATAAAACCTATATACATCATAGCTTAAAGTAGAACTGAACTGAACGGCATTGAACGGCACTGGGTGATAGTACATACAATTATAAAGATAATTTATCATTGGCACCCCCTCCACAAATCCCGGAATCTTGGAGAAAATCGCGATTTTGAATTTCCCGCCCTGAAAAATCAGACGAATCTGCCGATTAACCGGAAGTGCAGCCGGAGTTCCGCGTGACGTCACAAGTGTGACCCAGTCCTCATGTTTACCATTGCGAGCATGTCGACACTGGTTGTTTTTGGTGCATTTTGTCATGATAGTCGACTACAAAACACTTCCAACACCTGGGAAGATCTGTTCAGTGGCCAAGGAAAGCTGTCATGGCGACGAAAGAAAAGAAAGGGGGAGGAAAAGCGACCGGGAAGCGATGCGTTTCTAGATATACAGTGATCCCTCACTTATCGCGTTTAATGGGGACCAGAACCGACCGCGAAAAGTGAAAAACCGCGAAGTAGCGTCACCCCCCCCCCCCCCAAGGGCGTCACAAGCACTATTTTGCACAAAAAGGCACAAGAGAACAGCGAAAAGTGCCACTAAGCAACACGAGCGATAAAGAACAATGAATGCGGTCTTCCTTTGCTGGGTAAAACGTCTCGGCCAATCAGCTTGCGAGGTAAAACGTCTCGGCCAATCAGCTTGCGAGATTCCCGAGCGGTGAAGAGGTGGGCGGAGAGGAGTGGAGCGGTGGTCAGAGAGGTGGATTTTGAGTTGTGCGGGCTCTCCATGTTGATACGTTTTACCTCGCAAGCTGATTGGCCGAGACGTTTTACCCAGCTTCGCTCCCTGCCGAGCGCCTATACCCAGCGAAGGAAGACCGCATTCATTGTTCTTTCTCACTCGTGTTGCTTAGTAGTACTTTTCGCTGTTCTCTTGTGCCTTTTTGTGCAAAATAGTGCTTGTGACGCCCTTGGGGGCGGGGTGACGCTACTTCGCGGTTTTTCACTTTTCGCGGTCGGTTCTGGTCCCCATTAAAAGCGATAAGTGAGGGATCACTGTAATAAGTTGGAAAAATGCTGATGGTTTTTATTCCCTTTCTTTTTTATTGTTAATTTTCCTTATCCTGACACCCCAAACATGCCAAAGTAAAGACTCACCATTCTGTATTCAATAAGCGACTCTCCTCCCCATCACTGCTGCGGTCTGAGTCGGTGCTGGAATCCCCCGAAAATTCTGGCTCTAATCTGTACAGTTCGATGCCTCCCTCGCTCTCTTCCTGTTCACTTGACACTCCTGCATCCTCCTCTGTCTTGTCACCGATCCTGAATGCCTCTTCACTCTGAAAACTCTGGTGTTCTTGACTGCTGGAACTGCTATCATCTGCCATTGTTGTTTTGATAAGGGTCACACTCGTGACGTCATGCAGCGTCGTCTGCACTACTTCCGGTTTGTTTGGCACTGCCAGCCAGAGGCAAAAGTTTATCGGCTTATAGCTTGGCCATCGCACGGCCTAAAAATTTCTTTTGTGTTGAAAAATACAATAGGTAATAAGGAATTAATCTGCTATTCTACTTTTTTGGCAAAAAGGTGAGTTCAGTTCTACTTTAATATATGATGACCCGTGTAAACACATGAATCATCCCGTTGCACAAAGAAGGACTATCAGGAGCAGAGTGAAAATGTGAGGTACCAGTTAGTCTGTAAGGTGCAGTGTGGCAGCATGGTTATGACCAGAATACAACATCATAGTGAGTTATTGTACAGTGAAATGGCATGCGGCAGGAAAGATTTCCTGTACCTGGCCATTCGACAGCGAAGCTGTAGTAGTCTCTGGAGAAAGTGCGTCGCTGTCTGTCTAGTGTGTGGTGGAGGGGGTGATCAGGATTGTCCATGATGGATCGCAGTTTATTTAGTGTTCTCCTCTTCACCACTGTCTCAAAGGTCTCCGGTCTGAGACCAGTTACAGAGCCAGCCCTCTTGACAACCTACAGATTTAATTATGTGGAAAATTATATTTTAAATTGACAAACATCATATGTATAACTCGTGGCAAAATTTGATCTGGATCGAAAGATAATTCCTCTCTTGCCATTCACTCCAGTGGAGATATTTTCAGAAGTAAGGTCCCATGTGTGGAAGTAGAGGGGGCATGACTTAGGCTGTCTGTTGCAAATCTTACCTGGTTAACCCCTAGCTTGGATTTAGCCTGAGCCAACTAATGTAAATTTGTCTTAAAGAATGAATGAAGTAATGCATTACTGGTGGACAGGGGTGTGTGGTTTCAATGGTTGATGGGATATGGCTGGTTCCTGGAGTGCAGTAAACACAGAAACATTTGTGAACAAGTGGATAAACTGCTAGCTTCAGCTAGCTGCCATGAGTCTCAGTTAGAGAACATAAACGATAGTACACAAAGCTAAAAAACATCTAAGAACAATCTACTGTACATGGTCAAGTGTTGAGCAGTGGGCGGATATCAAGGCTGGACTTACTATATTTATGGCATTCCACAGCAAACTTGGAAGAGTCAAAATGACTTGTCAGAGACAGAAATGATATAAAGGCTGTATGTTTTTGTTAAGAGAAGTGAGTGTTTTGATATTTTTTCAATAATTGCATGATCAACAGATGCATTTCAGAAGGTTAAAACCTACAAAAACACAATTTTTAGGTCAATGACCCTTTTACAGTAGGTTTAACAGAGCCAGAATATTCACCTATTGAGCTAAAGTTAGGTTTTGCTACAAAGTCAAAAAAGGAATAAAAAAATCTTCATAAATTGCTTGCATGTTCATATTCATATTATTGGAATATATTTTTGTTTAGGACTAAGATCAAGTCACACTTTCAGAGTGGCGGCCTAGTTGATAGAGTGTCTGCCCCACAACCTGGAGGTTGTGGGTTCAAGCCCTGGCCGGGTCATACCAAAGACCATATGAAAATGGTACTTCCCACCTTCTAACTTGGTGCTCAGCGTAATAGAATGGGGGAAAGAGAAGCTGTTTGTGGCGGCGCCTTGCATGGCAGCGGCCCCTCTGATTCTAGATGTGATTAACGTTGTAGATAGGAGAAACGTAATTTCGTTCTACTGTAGATGATTGGCTGTATGGACTGAATGACAATAGAGATGGCTTCTTCTGCTTCTTTTGTCTTCTTCTTCCAAAGACAGCCAGTGCAGACAATCTTGGATTGGTGATTTTTTTTTTTTTTTTTTTTTTTTAGATGGAACATCAATAGAGAAAAATACCCATTAAACAAATTATTTTTTCATTCCTATAACTGGAAGAATTTAAAACTCCCTGTAGTGGTGGTCTAGTGGTAGAACATCCATCCCACAGCCAGGAGGTTGTGGATTCAAACCCCAACTGGGTCATATCAAAGACCATAAAAAGAGTACTTTCCTCCTTCTAGCTTGGTGCTCAACATAATACAGTCCCTCCAGGATTTTGCGGGATGTTTTTATGATTGTTGCGGGCCAAAGAGCCTGAATTCACGGGAGCTTTTTAAAAAAGTGGTGATAAAAATTCCGATGTTTTGAGAGTTTTTTTTGCACTAAACGTTGTGAGAAGAATTACAGATTTTAAAGCAGATGTGTTTTTTTTTTCCAGTTTACAGCAGTGATATTCTATATAACAATACAAGAAAAGCACAGGATTGTCAAAATTTCCTATTAAACAGTGATTTGTAAATTAAGCAGAAACTTCTGCTATACAGAAAAATTCTTTTGTGCAACAGCAAATACAGACTTTAACACAATATCCATTACAACAGCTACAATTGCATTGAATGCATATTAAAGAGTATAGATTTGGAAATTATTGGCATCACCTTCATTTGAAAACTCCTTACGGTCCCCAACCACTCGGTACCGAAAAAATAATTTATTCTGTTGCTCGGTGTTGTCTATTGGAGTCTATGTTTTTCTGAAAAAATTACAGACAATATTCTCTCTCTTTCCGTAACTCCTACCTGTCTATCTGCTGTGCGTCTTGACACACACCTGTCTCATCAGACACTCATCTTTCCTTTACTGGGGAGAAGGTGTTTGTCCGTATCCAGACCGGCGATTCACAGCTTTAAAGCTCATTGACAAGATGTAGTAATGATTTTATCTCTAAAGATGTGTAAAATGTTCAAACACTGGCTGTAGTGTTAATCATTTTACAGCGTCTCTCCTCACACACACGCTCCCACGATGGGGTGCTTTTGGGGCAGGTGGACATTTTTCAACACAAACCCAGCACTTTGTACACGTAGTCAGGACGGAGACGTGGCGAGACGTACACCGGCAGGCTGGGGGAGACAGAGGAAGGGACAGTGTTGAAAAGCTCGCGGGTGAGTGTTTTTTTTAAATCACACACTCTGTTTTGGCTGATGTGTTCCATTAATATTCACTGTAAACACGGAAGTGAACGCTGTGCAACGACGCATTTGATTGGTTAGAATAAGCATTTGAGTGCCACTCAGGGACAAATTTGATTGGTAAAATTGGCGGAAGTTGACAAGGATTGGCCGAAATTGTGGGAAAGTTGCAGTGTTTGGACAAAGTTGCAAGGTCGCGCAATAGTTGTGCTGATTGGCTGATTTCGCATGAATTGATGCAACTGCAACATCGTGAAATCCTGGAGGGACTGATAATAAAATGGGGAAAGGAAAACTGGTTACCCAGCCACGAGGGGAGCACAAGCCAGTGTACTGCGACAGGAAGGGCATCCGGTGTAAAATCCTTGCAAAGTCAAATGTCTTGATAAGGGAGCAGCTGAAAGAAGAAGAATTTGGAAGAATGTAAATTGGAGATTATGATGGGTTAAGTCTGTACAGTGCTGTGAATAAGTATTTGCCCCTTCCTGATTTCTTATACTGTATTATCTGTCACACTTAAATGGTTCAAGTCGTCAAACAAATTTTAATATTGGACAAAGATAACCTGAGTAAATACAACATGCAGTTTTTGGAATGATGATTTCATTTATTAAATTAAAAAAAGCTTTCCAAACCTGTCTAGCCCTATGTGGAAAATAATCCCCCCTCCCCCTTTTGTTGCATCATGAATTAACTGTGATTAACCACATTTTTTGGAAAGATGAGTTCAATTTCAGTAGTCAAAACCAGGTCTGATTACTGCCAGACTTGTTGAATCAAGAAATCACTTAAATAGAACCTATCTGACAAAGTGAAGTAGGTTAAAAGATTTCAAAAAGCAACATATCATACTAAAGAAACTCAAGAACAGATGCAAAACAAAAACCCAGAACAACATCTAAAGAACTGCAGGCCTCACTTGCCTCAGTTTGGTCCACACTGGTCCATGGTTCAATAGTAAGAAAGAGACTGGGCAAAAATGGCATCTATAGGAGAGTTCCAAGGTGAAAACCACTGCTGACAGAAAAGAACACAAAGGCTTATCTCACATTTGCTAAAAAAAACATCTTAATGATCCCCAAGACTTTTGGAAAAATATTCTGTAGACTGACGAGACAAAAGTTGAACTTTTTGGAAGGTGTGCATCCCGTTACATCTGGCGTAAAACTAACACATCATTAAAAAAAGAACATCATACCAACAGTCAAACAGGGTGGTGGTAGTGTGATGGTCTGGGGCTGCTTCAGGACCTGGACGACTTGCCGTAATTGATGGAACCACAAATTCTGCTCTCTATCAGATAATCCCGAAGGAGAATGTCCGACCATCAGTTTGTGACCTTAAGGCCAAGCCCGCCAATGTGGCTGAATTAAAACAGTTCTGTAAAGAAGAGTGGGCCAAAATTCCTCAATAGTGACGTAAAAGACATTGCGAGTTATGACAAATGCTTGATTGCAGTTGTTGCCGCTAAGGGTGGCACACCCAGTTATTAGGTTTAGTGGGAAATAACTTTTTCCACATAGGGCTAGAGAGGTTTGGATGACTTTTTTCCCTTAATAAATAAAATCATCATTTAAGAACTGCATTTTGTATTTAGTCGGATTATCTTTGTCTAATATTAAAAATCTGTTTGATTTGAAACATTTAAGTGTGACAAATATGCAAAAATATATCAAATCAGGAAGGGGGCAAATACTTTTTCACAGCACTGTATATGTGTCCTTGCTTCCCCTCATTTAAAATAACTAGAATAATTGTACAGTAAATCATGATACTTCTCAATCAGTGTTCCTAAATGAGTCAAGCAACCAAAGAACTAACAGTTAGTTCCCTGTTAATTAATGAAAGGCTTATGTTATCTCTACTGCTGTTGGGGGAAATCCATACTGAAGGTGGTTGAGCACAGCATTAGTCAATAAGATGGCTAATTAATAGGCTGCATTTTTTTATTATCGACCCTTACTGCTGGGGCAAAGCTTGAATGTCAATTGTAATAGGACTGGCCAGTAAACGCAGAACTTGGAGAGGACCGAACTCCCCTCGCTCTCCTGTGCATTCTCATCAGATCTAATAGGAAAAGTCTCAGTGACCACTGCCACCTATTAACTGCTCATTAAGGAGTTTCTTCAGTGTCCTGGCTGGGATATACGTTGACGTTTACACACAATACAAATCAGTCTCTGCTTCTTCTTTTTTTTTTTAACTCATACTGGCAAAGGTAAAATGAACTGTCATGTGCTGCACCCGTCTTCTGGCTGTCTGCCCACAATTCACAAGAATCACTACTCCTCCTAGGCAGTTGCCTGGATGCCCACCAAACTCACACATAGTGATCCTCAGGTAGGTCTACATCGAGATTGTGCTCAAGGTCAAAGGCTACAAGATATGAGCATGCTTCATTTCAACTTTCAGTAGATCTAGGCTATACATACAGTATGTAGGTATACTGTACATACAGAGAGAAGCAAATGACCTTAGTGATCAGAATGAGTTACTCCGTAATTGATTATCTGGATTTGTTAGATCTGTTGCCAGCATTGAAAGTCTAAAATAGAATGACCAAGGTTGTGTACAGACAGTTTTAGTTTGCCTCGCTAGATGGACCACTACATTTAGTATTCTTTCCTTTCCTTCCTAGCATTGGCAGAGGTTTAAGGCCCAAATCCCCTTCTCTGCCTCCCTACCTTCTTACATACCAATGAGTCCCTTTTCAATCGAACTCGTATGCTAGAATTACTTCTGACAACATCCACTTATTCTTTTTATTGGCAATTGCTAGTAGATTTGTTTTGTTAAACCTCAAACACATCTTTAAAGTTTACATCCTGATGGCCTAATACCTTTAAGTGCTGGGGAAATCATTTTGTTCAGCAATGCAGAGCATGTAAGACAATGCTAGAAATTTAATAGTGGCTTTGGACTGACAGGGAAACGAGAAAGACTGAGAGCTTGTCTTATGAACTGATCTAACTGGTCTGTTTTTCCTGATGCCTCTGCTACTTTAGTCATTCTAGTCAGACCATTCACTTCTGAAAGACAAGCTCAATATGCTTTTAAAAGGCTCTTGTACTTTCCATTAAAACAGAAACAGAATAGGCCTTTTATTTTAAACAGATTTCTTCCAACAAAAGATGGCATTAATAAGAAACTGTTAACTATTTAAAGTTTTTTTGATGTTTTTTTTTTCTTCATGACAGGCAATACAATACAGACTTGACAAGAAGACCAGAGTACAATGAAAGTGCCGCCCTGCAAAAGGTTTTGATGATCTGTGCAACATCATTTCTCGCATTTGCCCGCTGAACAGCACAAATCATGTACCAAGTGGTACCAGGAGGAGCCGGTGGCACAATCACAGATGTTATCCCCAAGCAGAAACACGACAAGGACACTCGACCCTTGGTTGGAGCTGGAGTAATTGGTCTGGTGCTGGTGATTGCAGCTGTAACAGCATGGTGCTATTATATAGCCTCTCTACGCAAAGCTGAGCTGCTTAAGACTCAGCAGCTGGATCTGAATAAAGATGGCTACATTATCCGCAACCAGGGAGGGTCTGTTGTGTTCAGAATGGATTTCAGGTTGGTATTTGTAAACCTGATTTGTATATTTGAATGAATTTTTCTACTGAAGCATATTGTAATAATTTCTTAAATGATACCTATTTGAGATATAGTAAAGTTTCTTATGAGACTCTTGTTCTGTCAAGAGATTAGTGCACATTATGGAATGTCTACAATGGAAAATTAGGTTTTAGTGGCACCTTAAGCTCCAGCCCCATTATTTCCATTCATTTCTGAAAAAGATTCTGAGTTGGATCCCTTGCTAAGTTGAGAGGCTCCTTGGTGCGGAATGAGGACTGGCGTGGTTGGACGTCTTATTCTGCTTTGTAGATGTTGTGATTGGAAATCCATCCTACCTCTCTAATGCTAACTTTAACCCTCATAATTCTAATGGTGGTCAGCCTCAACCACATCTGGTGCTGCCCTATTCTGTGGGCTGTGCTGAAGAGGCATCCGGCTAAACCAGCTGGGGTGATGGTGGGTGTGAATGGAGTGAATGGGCTGCAGTTCACATCATGACTACAAAGTGCCACTAAAATCTGAGTGTCCAAAAGGTCAGCACATTTTTGTCTAGAGAGAATGTATTCATATATGAACATGTTTTAATCTTGGCAGATCTGGGACCCTTGATTTGGATTCGTGCACCAAAGAAGGTGAGATTCTCAGATGTACCCGGACCACTGACAGAGAGCTAAAATTTTTCATCAAGACAGTACGACCCAAGGACACTGTGCAATGCTACCGTGTGCGTTGGGAAGAACTGGTTCCTGACATTCCTGTTCAGCATGCTATGTCGTACCAATTTGGACACTGGTATGGCGGTGCAGTGTCAGCAGTTCAGCACTGGCCTATTTCCATATCTGGACAACAGGCACCCAAGCCCTTTGTTACTAGCGATATTTACTCAAACCGAGATGAATTTGGTGGAATTTTGGAAAGTTATTGGCTTTCATCCAATGCCACTGCTATCAAGATCAATAACTCTGTGCCCTTCCACCTGGGGTGGAATGACACAGAGAAGACAATGTACTTTCAGGCAAGATACAACAATAGTCCCTTCAAGCCAAATCTAGGGGAGGCGCCATGTGCTGAACTTAGCTACAGAGTTTGCGTGGGCTCAGACGTGACATCCATACACAAGTACATGGTCCGTAGATACTTCCAGAAACCCACCAAAGTGCCTGCCACTGTCATGTTTCAGCATCCCATTTGGTCAACATGGGCACTGCATAAAACAAACATTGACCAAGAGAAAGTTTTGGCATATGCGGCCAACATTCGGAAGTATAACTTCAACTGTAGCCATTTGGAAATAGATGATCGCTACACCAGCTGCTATGGAGAATATGACTTTGACCCAGTAAAATTCCCCAATGCCTCTTCTATGTTCCAGAAACTTAAATCAGATGGATTTCTAGTGTCTTTATGGATCCACCCATTTGTTAACTATGACTCAGCAAACTTCCATACTTGTGTAGAGAGAGGTTTGTTTGTCCGGGAGCCTACAGGCCACCTTCCAGCCTTGGTGCGTTGGTGGAATGGCATTGGTGGGATTTTGGACTTTACAAATCAAGAAGCCCGGGATTGGTTCTCCTCCCAGCTTCGTTCCCTGCGTTACAAGTATGGTGTGTCCTCGTTTAAATTTGATGCAGGGGAGACTAACTATTTACCATGGAAATTTAGTACCAAGAATCCCATTAAAGATCCAAGTTTTTTCACAAGACGTTACACAGAAATGGCTAGTCCCTACAATGACAGAGCTGAGCTGCGCAGTGGTTACCAGTCCCAGAACATATCCTGCTTCTTCAGACCAATTGACAGAGATTCTGTGTGGGGATATGAGTTGGGTCTCAAATCTCTCATTCCCACAGTGCTTACAATCAGCATCCTGGGCTATCAGTTTATTTTGCCGGACATGATCGGAGGGAACGCATATCTCAACCGCACACATGGGAACCATGTGTTACCTGATCGTGAACTCTACATCCGCTGGTTGGAGCTATCGGCCTTCATGCCCTCCATGCAGTTTTCTATTCCACCATGGGAATACGACAATGAGGTTGTTGAAATTGCTCGGAAATACACAGCCATCCACGAAAGTATTGTGGCACCACTGGTCCTGGAGCTGGCTAGTGAGGTGCTGGCCACCGGGGACCCAATCATACGTCCCCTGTGGTGGATTGCTTCGGGGGATGAGACTGCCTTTAAAATCGATTCCCAGTTCCTGATTGGTGATGACTTCATGGTAGCTCCGGTTTTAGAGCCTAAAAAGCAAGAACGTGACATCTACCTCCCTCCTGGCAATTGGAAAAGTTACAAGGGAGAGAGATATGATATCAAAGAGCCATTGCACCTCACAGACTATCACGTCGACCTGGATGAAATTGCCTATTTCGTTTGGGTGAAGAATGAATAAACTGAAAGTCTTAATTAGTTTATGTTCCAATTTCTGCTTGCAAAAGGAGACTGACAGGAAATTATATGAATGGGATTATACTACATTGTAATACCTTTAAATGTGAATTTTTAATACTCAAAAACCACTTAAAACCTCATCAACCATGTTCATTTATGTAAAATATTTATGCAATAGACTCTATAGGAATTTACTTTTCCCTTAAGGTGAGACCATGTAACTTTTGCAATAACACAACCTGAGAGGAGCCAGAAATAACAAAAATCAGTCATCAAACATATGAAAATAGATATGTAAAATTAATAACAGTAACTTTAGTAAACAAGATTGCAGAATCGTTGGGAATATATTTTAAAGCTTACAACCAGAGGCACTCTTTGTAATTCAGGAAAACCCATGTTTTTTACCAATAATTAAATGCAGTAAGTCATTTTATTTGGTAAAAGCTGCATAGTTTTACTTTAAGGGCTATACAAGTTTTTAAGGGAATATATTAGCTGTGAAGGGAAAATCACCAGTGTTTGCCATAATTTTTTAAGCGTGTGTGTGTGTCTTTCAGCACTTTGAATTTTAACTTAAGCTAAGCAGTGTATCATAGGAAGACGGCTGATGGAGTGTCGTTATTGTCATCAAGCAGATAGTGGGCTATAAAAATCCCTCAAATTATGAATGAATGAATGAATTTATTTCGGATAGTACATTACAGGTTAAAAGAAACTGTATAATATAACAACAAGGTCAAATTAGACAAAGACTCCTTCTACTATACAATTCCACGTGAGTTATCCGAAATGGGTGATGGCTGAAGCCGCAGCTTATATTGCCCACCCATATTCCATCCAAGAATTCAAAGGAGAAAAAAGAGAAAACAAGACAAGAGCGATTACAATTTAAAACAAGGCTAAGACAAAATATGACTATTACCCCACTATTAAATTACCCCACCGCGTTGTGACATCTGTGTCTGCTCTGGATACTTTTGAGGAAGGAAGCCTTATGTGTGACTTATCGGGATGAATGCTAAAAGTTTAATCATTACTAACTGTGTGCTCTCATTAGTGCAACCCGGCGTAATGTAACTCCTTGCCCAGATAAGATAGGCCTCTTTATTAGGCTCTGAATATTTTATTCTGTTCTCAGGTAACTGCTTTGTCAGGTGTGTTTGAATTGCCTGGTGACATTTTTTGAAGTGCCTTGACTGTGATTGTAGCTAAACGGCAATTAATACTGTTTGTATTGTGTGTAATGTCACAAAGAGAAAAAATCACAGTGTGGGGTAAATGACATTCATCTTTGATTTTCAATGGTTCTTGTGATATAAAAATCAGTTTTTAAAGCTATCTTGGAAAAGACATTGTATTTTTTGAAGTGACATCAAGACAGTATCCATCCATGTCCCCTTTTAAAAATAAATGTATGCTTTCTGCTTTTGACCAGTTGTATGTAGTGTCTCGCTCTTGTGCTTTTGGCATGCAATTTCGATGCTGACCTCTGTGTTGACATAGTTTTATATCTACAGCACCGCTTATTAATAGCAGTTCTTATTTAGCATCTGGGGCAGGCCCATCTCCGAGGCTATTTCTGTCTCAGACTTCCTTGGTTTATGACGAGGCTGACAGGCGATACCCTGGACTGATGGTCTCCTTTCTTTTGGCTATTTTGACTCTGTATTGCTGTAAGTCATGATTGATGAAACTACAAAGCTACATTGATTTCTAAATCCATATTAAATCTTTGTATGTAAAAGAAAGTTTAACTCTGCATGTTTTTCTTTTGTCTAGTTCTCAATAATTAAAATCCGGTATGCTTTTGAATTAGATTATCTTTTATATGACTTTTACTTTCCAAAAACATAACGATGAATGGAGTATAAAGATAAATAAAAGAAGGGTTGCAGACAAATGGATTTGATGAGGTCAGTGACATGACCGTGCAATCAGTGACTCGGTAACAACCTGTAACCTTTTATGAGTCTACAATACATGAAAACTAATGTGCCAATCAGTCCAGCATTGAAAGAGACACCCTTGAGGGACTTCTCCAACTTTCTGAAACTTGCTCATCATGGGGCAATAATGACAAGGTGATGAAACCATTCTGCAGGTTATTTGGAGGCTGTGTTGAGATCAATAAATCATCTGGTCGTTCATGATGTGAGGCCATAGAGCAAATGATATAAAAGTCTGCGACGAGACATCGAGAATAAGAAAGATAAACTTACTACAGTAGGAGACGGCTGCAACGATATTTATTACAATTACGGCATTAAACACAATTGTTCTGTCTGAGCACAAACGGCTCGGCATCTCCATTTCTCCCAGCTACAGTCGATCTCTCATACGTTTGGGGAATTTATTCCATTTCGCATCAGCAGGATATGCTTCAAGACTACTTTGCTTTATTTGCCGATGTCTCATCTGTCTTCAGAATTGATCTGGACTAGTAGGCTGTGCGGGGAGGACATGCATTCATTGATTAGCTGTCTCAGTGCTGCTGGGATCAATATTATTTGTCGGTGTGCTTTCTGCAATCATATTGTTTGGTTCTGCCCATCTTTTCATAGACTCGCCAGTAATTTATGTAGGGTGTTTGGGAGCTTTGGAAAAATCCAGGAGATTTGGGGGAGAATGAGTAAGTGAAGTGGACTAAAAGTTAAGACACATGTATGACAGCAAAGTTAGCAGCTCTCTTTGTTCACCATGTTCTTTATTCAGATAGAATAAATACATATTTATGGCTTGTTTTTAAGGATCCAAACAGTATGTGGGTATATTCAAAATTCCAATTTCGTTAGTGAAACTTTAACATCCATGGAGTTCGGCCATGTGGTGCTGCAGCTGTCCAGAAGGGTGCAGTGTAGCTTCATCGATGAGTTCCTTTCCTGACATACCAGTGGACCAAGGCCCAGATGTTGTGTGCACACACACACACTGACACACACACAGCTACTAGGACACAAAACTGGCAGAGCTCCCCCCCCTTTTCCTTCTCCACCTGTGAGCCCACCTGTGTGTCCATCTGCACAGGAGAGACGCCAGTTGTTCTGGTTGGGAGCCAACACATCTTAAGCACTTTCGTATTCTTTATGAGGGACTTCATAGGTCTGTCTGCTCTCTGTCCGGCACAGTAAGCGCACACTGTGTAATATACAGAGACTGCTTGGTGATTCTTAAAAATTTAAATATGCAAGAATTTCACGCTCAGTCGTTGGGTAAATCAGTCAAAAATGCAAATATAGGGAACAGACATATTTTCCTGCAATATATTTGTTGGTATTAATGTTTGGTGTTGGCATAATTTGAATTAATTTACAAAAACAGGCTCATTCTTCATGAATTATATTGTCTTCTCAACAAAGGCAACACTGGTTGGAAACTGCTATCAGATTTCCCAGAAACCAAGCTGAAGAGGTGACAATGATGAATAAGCTTCAGTTTTATTAAAAAATCTTGCTGGCTCCTTGGAGCTAAATGTGAAATGAGCATTTACTGTGGATGACCACAGGGGAAATAAAACCTCATGGCCATCTCTTGTGTGGAGTGAGAATCTTTGTCCTCGGCCCAAGATTTTCTCGCCGTAACGAGAATGACCTCGCATCTGGCGCTGCCACGGCTTGTCTGACAGGAATATGTCTGTCCTCGCAAAGTAACAAATGAACCCAGCACCCCAGAGACTGGTCTCGCATCTGTTTATCTTTTTCACCTGCCTGCTCGCTGCACTGCATCGGGCTGACACTCCACCGCAGCCTTTGTGGGCTTCAGAGCGTGCCTCGGGCATCATAGGGACAGACAGTTGTTAGCTGAGAGCAAGAGGTGCCGACTTTGTGATGTGATGATTGTGTTAACAGCTAAACACAGTAATAGTGATTTATGTTAATGAGTTTAATATGGTAAAATTATTAAAGGGACACAGTTTTACCCTTTTTTTTAATACCTCTGCCAAGGAGGTGTAATGTTTTTGCTGGCATGTGTCTGTTTGTCTGTAGCAGGATTACACAAAAACTGCTGGACGGATTTGGATGAAATTTTTACCAGAGGTGGCTCTAGGCCTAAGGATGAACCCATTAGATTTTGGAGGTCATCCAAGCGCACATACTGTACCTCCGCCAATGCCCTGTCTCGCAAAGTACGGCGGAATGGCAGTATGGACAAACAAAGAAACGGAGGGAAGGCGGGATGGACAGACAGAGCCATGGTGGAGCGCCTTCTAGTTTGTAGTAATGTGGTTTGTATTAGTTTAAGCCAAATCAGCAGTCAACTGTTAGACTTACTACTATCAGCTACAGTATGTGGTTTCAGACTGTGAGCCTGAAGTGATGATATTACTTTGAGCATTAGGCAGTGGTGGGCTGTGTATTTTACACCCGGACCTTCAGTGACATCCTACCCATACAGATCTAATAACTGGTGTTTATAAGACGTCTACCTGTACGCGCCCACCTAGGTGTCTTCTGATGCTAGATCCTTGTGCTGCTTCCGCTTCAGGGATCCAGAGGCCACATAATTTTAAAGGCTTGTTGATCTCTTCATGCTGCAACGTCAGCAATATGTGTACTTTGTCTTTTCTTTGGTCAAGTTTTTTTTTTTTTTTTTTAAGAGATCTGGAGGCCGAGGGCTTGGAAAGACACATGAGCTGCACCTCACTGGTCGACACTACAACATGCCTGCCAGTGGGTGATCTGTCAGATCTGTTTACCTCGCATCCAAGATGGCGCCGGGATGCTAAACTTGCCTATATCTTCAAAAGTAAACAGCGAAACATGTTTCTGAAAACAACTGAGGCAAGAAAAAAATGGTGTAGTTGCTGAATATGTGTTTACTTTTTACTAACAAAAACTGTTTTAAAAGTTCAGGATGAGGAAGCAAAAGCCTCTACTTGCCCGTGTCCTACATAGACAATGAATTGGAAGTGGAAAACACGTGCATGGATATTCTTGCACAGGCAGACACCTTCAATCCATTCGGGATGTGGTGCAGAATGTTAAACCTGTGGTTGTTGATGTCAAATAACAACTGCACCTATTATTTCTCACCTCAACTGTTGTCAGAAGCACTTCTCGCTGGTTTATTTTAAAGATGTCAGACAAAGTTTACTCACGATCCATAATGTTGTCCAGGAGGTCAAAGACCGTCCACGGCATCATGCGTCGACTAATCAGGTGCAGATTTTGTGTTCTCAGCATCAGGCCCTCTTCAACTATTGGTTGTACACTAAGGGCCCCTTTACACAGCATGGAGATCATTGAGAGATGGGGCCAGTTTTTGATGTTTGGGATTGTTTGGGGAACCCTTGTCATGTGGGCTGAGTCAAAACTTTGAGGAGACCATGGCAACTGTGAAGATTATTGACAGATCAAAAATTGGCCAGATCTCTCAATGATCTCCACCCCTGTGTGAAGGGGGTATAATTGTTTTCTGTCACTTCATCTAAATGGCACTGGTTATGCAGTTTTTGGTTTTTAAACATGTACTATGACCATCTGGTCTATCAGCCCAACAGTGCAATCATAGGGGCAAATGCTATTGTTTTTTTTGTTTTTTTTTGTTTTTTTTATCAAGGCTTGACACCTATAGATCTGAAATTTTTTTTTTATCAGTTTTGATCTGGTAGCTTTTAAAAATAAACCTTAATTAGTTAATTGATTGATTAATTAATTAATCATTTGGATGATCCTTGGATTTCTCATCAAGTCACACCTGATGAAATCAAACACTGACTTGTTTGCTTCAAATTTCAGTTTCTGCGTATAAATCAACAATCTACCTTATCTTCAGCTTCAAAGTCTTTGCCTTTGGATTTTTCTTCAGTGGTTGCCAAATCTCTTTTCATTGTAAACCTGCTTCTGCATGTTCTGTGATAAAATACAAGAGGAACTTAGTCTGCTGGAGTTTTGTCAGCTGTTTCTAATATTTGTGTGTGATTTCTAATTTTTGCAGCTTTGGGCAAAGTGTCCCATGAAGAAATGCCCTTTGGCGAAATTAAATTTAAATTGGAATCGTCGTCAGTGCAATGAATGAGGCATCTCTTTGTCATTGTTGGTGTATCTTGAGAAGTACAACTACTACTACTAGGAGCCATTTGTGAACTACAGCTCGCTGTGGGGTTGCCACCAACACAACTGTTGTTTTTATCATCCACATCCATGACTGATCTTTCAGATAACCATCATTTTGACACTGCAAGACAAAAGAAAATGCAGAGCATATGATATTCACTTCCAGAATTGTTCTTTCTTTTGTACTTTATATGTAAAATAATCAACTTAAAACTGTAGAAATCACATGCAAAGCAGCACAGAAAGGCTGAGCATACAGACTGCAGCAAATCCATAGTACCCCAGAAAGATACCATTACATTAATTTATGAGGAAAGTTTCAATATCCTGATGACATTGTGAGAAATTTCAGATAAAATTTGGTATTTGCATGCACAAAGTAGTTCTGCATCCATCTGTAATATTTTTTAGAAAGACTGTATGGTGTTTGGCATCAAAAACGGTATGTTTTAAATGTAGCTGTACACTGGTGTATATAAAACTTCAAGTGTTATTCGTGCAATGCTACCAGAAACACACTGCTATCATAAATTTTTCATGTCTGTATGTGTCCAGACATAGAAAAAACACCATTAGCATTTGCCCCGCTGTTTGGTGTTAACTTGCGGTCCGGCTGATAGACTAATCCAATCAAAGAACGTTAAAATGCCGATTTACATGCATGATAGCCCAATGTGGCAAACTCAAAAGCTGATTGGCTTAAGCAAGAGTCTCAGTACAATTCATTTCCAAGGTACAGATGACTGCAGTCTTCATTCCTGAAGGCCCAAGGCAGATTTCTTTGACCCTGGCAATCCATAATTGGACAGAAACTCCATGATTGGACAAAAACTCTGTCATACGTGGGAATAATTTAATATATCCTTATTGAAAAAAACTGGCTTTAGGGTGCTCTGATGTATGTCTTTGTATGCAAAATTAATGATAAAATGATAAAGAAACTAAGGTGTAAATTGTGTTACAGTACAGGAGATTCTGAACTATAACTACAGTAAGTTAAATTGACGTGTTTTATTCATACAGTAAGAATTTCTCAGTGAGTGTTTGCTTTTATTTTTCCAGAAAAATTCACAATGGATATTTTTTTTCTTATCCTTAGTGGAGGATGTAAACATTTGTTTCAGAAGGGTGTAGGGAAAAAAAAAGATTGAAAACCACTGTTCTGTTGAAGAATATTATAATAGTGTAGAGTACTGGAATAAAGGCAAAACACTGTAATAATATGGGCATGCCTAAACAGTAAAATTAAGGAGTCTGGTGAATAAAACGGGCAGGGCACTTCCTCTGTGCCTCGGTGGGGGTAAGAGGCTGAATGAAATGTCAGGCAGCAAGGAACAGATGCATAATTGAAACGCGGCGTTGGCGTTGCTGCCGTGCACAAGGTTGTTTGATTGATACTGTTTTAGAGCACTCCTGTCCCCTCATGCTCGCGGGGTTTACCTGGGCAGAAACCAGGGGAGTGGGAAAGGTGCTTAGGTGGCTCATCTAGGTTTTGGAGGAAAATTGGTGCCATCCATCATACGCTGCATTTAACAAACGCTAACGCAGTGCTGGCCAACAAAGGATTCGTATATGAGGTGGTGGACTGGGAAACGTGAGGCGCGGGCACTGCTGAGGGTCTATCAATCAGCCAGTCAGCTCCTTTATTTAACAAGCAAGGGCCACAGACCCCCAAGGGCCACACTTCATATTCTGGCTGGTTGGGCATGCAGTCTTCCCCTGTAAAGGCAGGAGGAGAAAGGGGGAAAAGAGGGATGAAGGGAGGAAGGAAAGAGGAGCATGAAGGGATTGGGGTTTGGGGGGGTGGGGGTGGGGGGGCAGTGATGGAGGTGTGGAAGGGTTTGGCCTGTGTCCCCCGGTGTGCCGGCGCGCTTCATCTTCTCAGTGCAAGGGCCTGGAACTGCGGCTTGATGGGATTTTCAGCCCTGTGGCCTCCGCTGTCCCAGCATCCATCTGGAGGGCTGCCGTGTGCACAGCGGAGAGCCAGCCACTCAGCGACACAGCCATAAAGAACAACCCGTAGGCCAGCCAGTGCCACTGATCTGAGGCTCGCGGCGCTGTTTGGCGGACAGGCCAACACTCAGTGGCACACATTCCTGTCAGGGACACAAGCTGATCCCTAAGCTACTGTGTGCTCAGTGGAAGAGAAGACACGCTCCGAGAGGCAGCCCGCGTCCAACCACCAACTCCTTCAAAGCTCTGAAAATTGGAATGGAACAAGGACTTCACTATTCAGCATCCTTAATGGTGTGGAGAGGACTGTCTCCCTCTCTTGCGTTTTATTTGTCCTGTTACTGAAGCAGCACACATGCACTATAATTCCACAGTGAAGTGCTCTTTTTCTTTGCAGGATTTCACAGTGAATTTCAGTTTATTATCACCCAGTAGAAGAACCTGGTAGGCTTTTTCGATCGTGTGCACAGTGGCCAGATTCCTATTTTGAATGTGCTATGTTCATTTGCAAATTCAGTAAGACACATTAGAATAATTTACTCTCACTCCAGCCTACAGCAATCTCAATAATTTTCTTTTTTCATGTAATACAACTAAACAATTTAAAATGAATTAACAACTTTTTCCAAATTTTCTGTAAAATGTAATTCTAAACAAATAGTGAGGAATAAATGAGGACACCCCCCATCTTTTTTAGGACACCTCCACATTCACTCCCACTTAAAATGGCTAAAATAAATGTTAAAAAATGCAAATAAAAACAAAAACAAGGTTAGACAGATATGTGAACATTTCTTAATAACTGAATATTTAAAGGGGTGTCCATATTTTTTCACATCACTGTATATGTGTAATTTATTTCACAATGCAATGTTTTTTTTAATTTTATTATTTATTTATTTTATTTTTACACTATTATTTTACAAACATAAATAGTGCTTATTTTGTTTATTTTTCAAATTTTATGCTGCTTGGTATCACCATAGAATTTGGCTGAATGGTCTAACATTTCAGAAGTGATACTTCTTCTGCTGCCCCTCACACTGCTGAGCTCACGCTGCATGGGAGTGAGTGCTTGGCTGTGCAGTGCACGCTGAGTCTTCGGCTCTGACATCTGATAGGCTGCCATAATCATGTGACAGGGCAGACCATCTCTAAAATATGCTTGGGCTGGTTTTTCACCGGTTTTCACATATAAATTTAATGTCTAAAACTCTCAGAAGTGAAAACAAATTGCACGTTTTGTGTTAACATGGTGGTATTGCGATATTTTAAAAAGTGTTGACTCAAAAGTATTGACCAGCTGGTATTGAAGTATCGATACTTGAGTATCAATATGCTCATACCTAGAATGCAGTCAGTGCAATTGGGACACTTCGAATGCCGTTCTATATTTCCCCAACTTCAAATGCACCTAGAAAGTTTTGAGCATGAGCAAAACATTCAGACCGGCCACAAGAATGGGGCCCAAATATTTGGAATGCACTCAGAATACAGTCAGAATTTTTCAAGTGCACTTTGAATATCTAGGAATATACAAGGAATTTTCATTCTGACAGCATTCCGGCTCATTCCGCCCCTAGTGTGATGAGGGTTTAAGCCTGTTAGACATGATATAGTGAAAAGTTTCAATTGATTTTTTTTTCTTCCCATGACTACATTTTACCTCTTCTAACAACTGCATATTCAGTGACTGTAGCGCCGTGGTGGATAAGGTGGGCAGACGGTAGCCTGTGTAAATAAACAGTCTGCCTGAGGGCAGCACTGTGGCCCCCAGCTGCCCACCATCAATCAATATTACAGCGGCCACTGGCAGCCCAATCGCACTTTTATAGGCCAGTGAAATGATCAAGCATCTGCTCATAACCATGCTTCATGTATAGATTGATCATACATACAGTACAATATCAAATACTGGGAAGTAACAATAACAGTACAGTACAGTACAGATGGTGGGCTAAATAGGAATGCTGAAGGAACAGCAGCATGTAGTGTCGACTCGTCCATTGTTTACTGTTTAAAAGTCAGCCATGTTGATGGGAGCTCAGTGGACATGATAAAAGTTGAAGCCGGTAACTAGTTTGGCAGCTGTAGTAGACAAAGGTTGCTGGGGCCTGGTCCGTGGAGAGGGGGAATGAATCCAAGTGGTCCAAGGTTAATGGTGGCTTGGAACAAAATGGATTCAGTGCCAGGGGCGTGCTGACAGGTGATTTGACATGAATGAAGGTGGGCCATCAATCTCACTTTGGCCCCGCTGACCCTTCCCCGACCAGCCATGGCAGCTAGGGGGCGCCAGGTGTCACGATGCCCTGACCTGTACAAGTCTCCAGATAGCCCGCCTGCTGTCTGCCTAAAGCTCCCCCTACGGCTCGAAGAGACTCCCATCACTTCAAGCTTGGCTGGCATAATGAAACTGTGATTGGAAAATAGTGAACTGTGACAGGCAGTAGTAGACTCAGAGTCTTCTATCCAAATTCAAACCTCTCACTCCAGGTTTGCCTTTTTACAGCCCTCTCCTCTCTTGAATCACCCTGACAATTTAATGGGGCAAAAATGATAATCTGCCAGCCTATCTTTAATATGCCTTCATGCTCAGCGTGGCCACTGTCTGGTGTACTGTAGAATAAAGGGATTTAGCAACTCACTCAACCTGGGAAGAAATATCAGGTAAAGTATACTGAGGTCAAAAACTACTGTGTGCAGTATTATTACATGCGTGTGTGTACAAGCGCTCCCCGGCTACGGAGTCAACCGCGGGTGGCTCAGCTTCACGTTTAAACCTGACATAAATTCTTTGTCACAAATCCCTTGGGCAGCCGGGCTCGTAGGCACAAAAGCAAATATTTCCGTTCCTGATCATGGCCAATCCCTTCTAACATCCACACCCACTGCCCACCCTTCTCCCCCACCCTGCTCTGAACCTATCCTAGCACCGCAAGCCAGCCATTTGTCACAAAGTAATTATAGAATTATCGATTGGAAAGCAATTAACACCTTTCTTCTCTTTCGCCACACACCTCCATGCCCCCCACCCCACCCCACCACATCCTTTAATTTGAACTTGTAAAAGAGAGAGAGAGAGAGAGGGGGGGGAAAAGCCATTGGAGTAACAGTTTTAATCCTGCTGGCTTTTCCTCGTTCTTTTCAAATTAATAGGACGACAGGGACAAAGAGGCTTTTCTCATTCTTCCCCCTGTTTCCTGTGTTATTTTCTCACCCCTCCTTTCCCCTGCTGATCTATCTTTTACAGACAGGGAGCTGCTCAGAGTACAGCCAAACGCTCCATTCAAGCTGGGATAAATGAATATGCCATTAGGCCTTATTTCAGAAAGAACACTCTACATGCTTCATTACAACCACAGCTTCTGATATGAAAGCAGTACCACTGCTGTTGAACTCTGGACGGGGTGAAGAAAACCCACCTGCCCGGCACACACTGTACTTCATATATCTGGCAGCCTTTACATTTAGCTCTTCTTCCCGTCCTGTCTTCCAGCTGCCACTGGTAGTAGTGGTCCAGATGGACATGCGGGGGAAGTGTTCGTTCAGCTGGTGGGGGCCTTGAGTAAGGATGGATGACATAAAACATCACCTTAGAAACATATGGAAAAGGGCAGGACTTCCCCTTCTGGCAAGTTTTGATAAGGCATTTTATCTATTCCTCCACGCATCCCTCACTATCCCTGCTTTATTATCCTCGTCACGTCTAGTAAAGGGGTTTAATGTCATTCGGGCGCTTTCATTCCTTTACAGTTAATGTCATCTTATTCCAAAATACTAGGATATTTTTGCTGCATCTGAAACTGAGCATAATCTGTATTCTTACACTGTGGATCACACCCCAAAGTGGGTCACAGCTCTACTTTTAGTGCATTCCCACAAAAAAAAAGTACCAATAAATATTAATGAGTCTGTATTGTAGGATGAGAGACTAAATTTCTAATTTGGGGTTCTGCACTAAAAAAGACTGCAGTTACACAATTTAATTTTCCCCCTGCTTTCCCAAGTCAGGGGGTGGAGATGGTGCTGGGGGCGACTGCAAAGCTACAGCTAAATTGCAATTCATGCCATCACACTAGAGAGGTTTTTTTTTTTTTTTTTTTCCATGTGGGGCAGATGAGATAGAGATGATGTTTTCACGCATCACAAAAGTTATGACAGAATTAATCATACAGATGAAAATATGAGAGCAACCAAACTAATGACAAAAAGTAAACCACCAAAGAAGCAAAACGAGATACTGTATTTTCATACCAAAGTTGCTCATTTAAAGAAAAATATTAGATTTTAACACTTGGAATTTCCATGCCTTTCATGTACATTTAAATGATAAGAAACATATTTGTAAGCAGCAAACAAAATTTCACAGAAAAATCCATCTTCCTCTCTCAAGATGCTGCTAACCTAATGTGAGTGGCGTTAATTTGACAGCAATTTAGGAACAATTTGGAGTCATTTAGGGACTTTCCCCTTCATGCTGTAATGCTGATCAATAATTCCCCTCAGGCTGTTATTCAAACACGCATACAGCAATATTCCCTCCTGAAAAACACTGTGATATTGACCTGTTTTTCCTTCCCTGCAGCCCTTTTTATTTTCTCAAAGAGGGGCCAGCCCAGGAGACCAGACATTGTTGTGGCTCTCTGCTCTATTCTGCTTTTCTGGCTTTTATGGATCCGACACATGGCTCTCTGTCACTCGTTCTTCAAAGTCTGCTCTGGAATACATTCTGTATGCTTCACATTTTCTATAGTTTGAAAAGAAAACTATTCATCACTGTCATTACTGTCCCCATTAATGCACTATAGTCTATACAAGTAATAAATTACAGGTGTTTAAATAAAAATAAAACCAATACTGCTGGCTGCCATAAATTTAACAATCTACATGACCACATTATACCACCGTAGAGCCAAAATCTGCCAATTTGAAATCAAGACATGTTACTGGGCCACACATGTTCAGTGATCTGTTGAATATGACAAATTTCAAACCAACACAGATCAGTATGACAAAAAAAAATGCACTTTTTATTAATTGTCTTGGTTTTAAATGTGTGCTTGGTACATTACAAAGGCACATCAAAAGTGCATAAAAACACAATAATAGTGCTGGGGTTGAGCAGAACTTGAAGTAGTAGAAATATTTTTCCTCTTGAATGACAATTAAATAAACAGAATGAAAAAAATTACAATTCTGTAAATAACCATTTTGGTCACATCTTACTCAGGCATATCTCAAAGTGCATAAAAACTCAATGTGCACTGTTAGTAGCATTAACATTTGTTTCCCTTTTGAAAGAAAATATACTACATCCTGATCATAACTGACCTTGGCACATCACAAAGTGCATTTAGCTGAATAAAAAATGAACTGTCAAACACTTCAGTGCACAAACTCCCCAAGAAAAGATTGATAACATTAACAAACACTGCACATCCACAATTGTGGTTTGTTTTGTTTTGCTTTAAATCACCACATGTGTGAGTAGGAGCCTCTTTTTATAACTACACATTCCATTACACACACAAATCAGTCAACCAAAAATTTCTAGTAAAGTTAAGGATGCAAAAAGCCCCCTCTTAAAAACTTGAGTAATGACTTCAGTCTTGAAGGTTTCAGGTTTTGCTCCAGAATTTCTTGTAGTTTTCTACTTTTCTCTGTAAATTTGTCTAAATTTGCAAGCATTTTCCTCAAATTTTTAATTTTCTCTTGTAAAATTGACTTTTCTTGTACATTTGAGACTTTATTATAAATTTGTGGATTATTTTATGGCTAATTTTTGTCTATTTTTCAAATAAAATTACTATTTTATTATATATATATATATATATATATATATATATATATATATATATATATATATATATATATATATATATATATATATGGTAAAATTTGGACTTTTTTTCCTTATACAAGTTACACTTTTGACCATAACTTTGCAGAGCCAGAACAGAACAATAATTTAACTCTGATTTCAAAGAAAAAAATATTAATGAAATTGTATTTAATGAAATAAATTAACTTAATTACCAAAGATGTAGTTATTTCTGTTACTATATTTCTATATATTTATAGTTTTTTAGAATTCTCCTCACCATCCAGACAGCAGGAAAGACCTCCCTTATTCTGAAATCCAAATGTTTGTCTGAAGGCTGTTGGGATTAAAATCACTGACTTCGTGAATTTTGGTCATCTTAACTTGGCAGGTACATAATAATGAACATAAATTACACTGGTTAACACCAAATTTATTGTCGTAAGTTTTTTTAGCTGATTTAGGACAATTTTGATGTTCTGAATCCAAAAATCACATTGGTTTTGCTCAATCTGGTCAACTTTTTGAACTATAGCCACATGCTTTCTTACATTTTTGTTTACATGTACGGGTATTTTCACTTTATATGATGCAAAATTCTTTTTTATTTCTTGAAATTCTCTGAATTTTAAACAATGATGACATAACATTCAATTTATATGTACGTACCTTTATCAGTGTCTACTATTCAATTTACAGTACAACTGTACAACTGCTGTACAACTGCTTATAACTTAACATAAAAACCTGACCTGATCGAGAGAAACGGATGTCATTTTCGGATTCAGCGGTGCAGAATTGTCTTAAATCAATTGAAAAAACACAGACAACTTAGAAAAAAATTATTTTTATGTTGTGTTATTAGTTAATATTGTTGTAGCTGGTGAAGGCAATCCTCAGCAATTTATCAGTCACTCTTGCCTTTCCCTGCATATTAAGTCTAACTACACTTGTTAACTAAGCGACTCTTCATTATTGTTCCTGTTACCAGCGGGTTAAAACCACCATAAATGCCTCCACTGATTACATACTTCTTCTGCTTTTTTCTGCGGTTAAAGTACTTTAATAAGCGCATGCTTCTCTGGGACAGTGATGCTAGCAAGACACTGCGTGCCGACTGGAATGGTCACGCGGGCAGGGCACTTCTGAACTCCGCGTGGATGATGGTCACATGCGTTGTTCGTGTGCTGCTAATTGAATAGGCCTGCCGTAGACCCTTGTTTTCCTTGAGAGAATATTAATGGGTCCTCAGGAAACTGTCTAATTTCACTTCTTAATTGATTTTAAAAAATTGCAAATAATTTACCATTGTTGTGCATAGTTGCCTGTAGTGGCTTTCCCATGTCAAGTCGGTGGTGGTATAAAAGCAATAATAATGGCTACCATCTTCTTCTTCCTGTTCTTCTTCATGTGTTTTACGGAGGCTAATGACCTTGTTAAGATGTGCTAGAGGTCACGGTGACTATGAAAAAGAGTGATGGATAAATATTTGAAGAAGAAAGACTCTGAACTGGGCTCTGTACTGATGGAGATGTTGCTATGGGAGGGCGCAACAAGGACTTCATTAGCAAGGCGCTCTTTGCCAAGACTTTGCCAGTAGACCTAGGTCCTATGTTGGCTGATGTTGTGCGGATGGCAAACTTTAAGACCTCTGAAAAGCCGCGTATTTGCATCTTTATGTGAGGAAATAGCAGTGGAGCATGAAACATTAGGCTATTGCTCCATACTGAGGTACGATGGTTGTCGGGGGGCAAAGTGCTGGCCAGCGTACATTAATTTTTCTTGTGTGTGTGTGTGTGTGTGTGTGTTTTAACTCTTTAGCTGCCCCAGGCGCAGCATGGCGACAGGAACGGTTAAGGGGTAAACATAACCCCTAGTGGTCAAGAGTGGTAAATATTTTTTGTTAACCCTTTGAGTGTGAGAATTTTGCTTGCCCGTAGTGGCAGAGCGTGGCACTGTGCCTGTCGTCTCACTCTCACATGATCGCCTGCATTAGGGCCTGCATTGAAGATTTGTACTGAATTGTACTGATTTGCCAGTTTCAAAAGGTGGCAGACATCCGTTGGAGGACTCAGTGGATGACACATAATACACCAAAGAAGAAGAGCTCCTCATTTCCTTTTCCTGTTTTTAACATTTAGCCCAGAAAGCTAATATGGCCACGATTGGTCACCGTCACTTTTTCGGCTTTGTACGCAGAAAATAGCCGTGGGATACAAGCGAAATTTATGTGGGATAATCATGACTTTGTAGATGTGATACAAACTTTAAATGACCGACAGAACGCAAAATATGGACCATGATTGGTGAAAACGCAGCGACCACGCCAGCCAGCCAGCCAGCCAGCCAGCCAGCCCCCCTTTGTCAACAGTAAGTGACTTATTTCTGTTTTTTTTTTAAATATATTGATTTCTTGTTCATATACTTTGAAGATAAGATGATGAGGTACCTCTGTACAAAAAACGGTGTCAAAAGACTGAACCATTCTTTGTTCAAATACTTCCAAAGTCCAGTTTTGACTGAGTTATGGAATTTAAAGAGGTGCTGTGACATTATGCAAATTAGATGTGTAAATTTATTCCTATCTGAAACTTTGGATCATATTTTACATCTTTCTTATTGCCAGTAAGCCATTATCTCTTACCACTTTCAAGTTATAGCCTTGGAAATCTGAACAATTTTATTGACAAAAAATATTTACCACTCTTGACCACTAAGGGTTATGTCACAATTCGGCGACAGACACACTGGAAAGGCTAATAATATAGATCAGATTTCCAAGGCTATAACTTGAAAGTTGCAAGAGATAATGGCTTACTGTCAATTAGAAAGATGTAGAATATGATCCAAAGTTTCAGATAGGAATAAATTTACGTATCTAATTTGCATAATGTTGGGGCAGCTATATAAATTACATAACTCAGTCAAAAGTGGACTTTAGACACATTTACACAAAGAATGGTTCATTTTTTTTTACGCCGTTTTGTCTACAGGGGTCGGTCCGTTTTCGTCCATTGTGGCCGATGTTTTGCATTTGCTTGGTCATTTACACTCTCTACCACATCTGCAAACTCTTATGATTATCCCACGTGAATTTCGTTTGTATTATGCAGCTATTTTTCCTGTTTGATGCATTTTTCCTGTGAGAATCCATGACGACATGGACGCCGCCATCTTGGTGCTGGTAGCTCAGTTTTTCACCCATCGTGGTCGTAGTTTCACGTTTGGTTGGTCATTTACACCTTCTACCACATCTACAAACGCTTATGATTATCCATCTATCCATCTTCTTCCGCTTAATCCTTCTTGGGTCACAGAGGGGCTGGAGACTATCCCAGCATCTTTGGGTGAGAGGCAGAGTACACCCTGGACAGATCGTCAGTCCATCGCAGGGCCAACACAGAGAGACAGACAACCATTCACTCTCACATTCATACCTAAGGACAATTTAGAATCCCCAGTTTGATGCCAATTTACCTAACTTGCATGTTTTTGGCATGTGGGAGGAAACCGGAGGAATCCTGGAGTAAACCCACGCAGACACGGGGAGAACATGCAAACTCCACACAGATCACTGTTGGTCGGGGGCTGGGATCGAACCCAGGATCCCCTGGCCAAGGGTGAATTACTGTGCTACGTGAATTTCGTTTGTGTTACCTGGCTATTTTTCCTGTTTGATGCAGTTTCAGTCAGAATCGCCACTGCCATGACCGAACATGGCAGCGACCACATTGGTGCTGGGAGCTCAAAGCGGAAAAAGGAAGAATAATAATGAGGATTTCTTCTTCTTTGCTGTATTCCATGTCAGCCATGATTCCTCCGGCACGTATCTGCCACCTTCTGAACTGTCAGATCAGTCCAAATCAGTACAAATTCTCAGTATAGCAGGGGGACGTCAATAAGTTGACAGGTGCAGTTGCTGTGCTGTGCCACTGGGGGCAGCGTGACCCATCCATTTAATGTGGACAGTTAGAGGGTTAAAAATTTGTAACATTTTTGGTTGGTGGAGTTCCCTGACATTTTTTTCAATATAAGGGTTCCTTAGCTCAATAAAGGTTAACTCATGTATTTGAGCTAAATTGCCACAGCAACACAAACACAGAATCATTTAGCAGAAGACAAGCAACTTCTAGATCCTTATAGCATCACAACGACAAGCTAACAATGAGCTAACAACCTTTATGCATGAAAAATATGTGGAATTCTTAACAGCTGTGGCTGTTATTCAGAACCTCTACAGTCCACAGATTAAAGCTGTGTTCAGAATGTCCACTCTCTCCCTCCGTACTTGCTATATAGTGAATTCGGATGTTGTGGATGATACAGTAAACTCCCTATACGTAGCAATAAAGTTATCAGCTTTCGGACACTACGTGGCTTGTTTTTGTGACACACTTAATGACATTATCATTGTGAGACAGTAAAGCATAAGAGATTAATGGTGGTAAAAAATTAATACCTGCATGTATTTTTTAGTAAATATGTATTACATCAAATCATTTTTGCTGAATTAATAAATATAAATACCTTAAGGTAGTTTATGTCGTGATGTGAAGCTCTCCTCTCACTGCTCCTTTGGCTGCACATTGCATTATAGGATACACTGGCTAATATAGTGACCATCTGTTGTTCACTGCTTTTGAAAATGCATTATAGGATTTTTGAGTGTACTATATAGTGAATGAAATTTTCAGTTAAGATTCCGAACAACACTACAAAATGGTTGATTCACTATACAGTACACTATATGGGCAATGAGTGAACATTTCAAACACAACATAAGAGTTAACTTTGAACAGGTAGGAACAACATTTTGTCTTTTATCTGGTTGTTTTGCATGTATCTAGATGTTGCTTACTGCTAACTTTGTCAGTAAGTGTTTTTTGTGCTAATGTGACCTTTAATGGAGCTTCCCCGCCTTGTGTCCATTATAACATAAGTGCTGGGAAGTTATTATGTGGTGAGCAGCCTGTTGATGCTTTGAAAAGTTTTTATAGAGATGTTGTACAGTGTCAGCGAGAGCTACTAGGAGGAAGCTTATTAATTAGCACGTGACCATACCTGAACAGCACAGAAAGTCATTACTAGTGATGGGATCCACAGTTCACTAAAATGTACTGAATCACTTCAGCTCGTTCACTAAAAGAATCCGTTCCAAAGATTCATACTCTGAATCACTCAGTGCTGTACTGGAGCTGTAACTGCCTGCCACTCATTGCAGTGAAAAACGTGGCTGAACTGAGCTGGCAGATCTCGCTCCTTCACTGCTCTTCAGTACATTCACTGACTGAACTGATGATAATGTGAGGGAGACAACTGCTGTACAAATCAGCTGGTGTGCCGGTCTCTGCTCCACAGTACACGTTCGTTTCTTCATGTACTGACAATGTGCAGAAGGCTGCTGTATGAATCAGCTGCCGGGCAAGGCAACTTAGATCCGTGCTGTGTGTTTAAACATGGAAAACAGATGTAACAGATTATTATTATTATTATTGTTATGCTGGATTATTTTAAGAGTATATCCTTTTATTTTAATACTTGGGGGTTTCATGCAGTTTATTAGTTTTAATTGAGCTTGCTGTTTTCCTTTTTGTTTTTTTACCGGTTGATTTGTTGCATATTATTATTATTATTGCATGTTTTGTTGTGGTGTTTTGGTGTTTTTTTTAAAGGATAACTTAAAAAAAAAAAAGCAATTGTAAACTTTAACTCCACTCCTATTTCGCCTGACATCCATCCATCCATCCATCTTCTACCGCTTTTCCGGAGGTCCGGGTCGCGGAGGCAGCAGTTCAAGCAGAGAAGCCCAGACTTCCCTCTCCCCAGCCACCTGCTCCAGCTCTTCAGAGGGGATACCAAGGCGTTCCCAGACTAGCTGGGAGACATAGTCTCTCCACCGAGTCCTGGGTCTGCCCCGGGGTCTCCTCCCAGTGGGACGTGCCTGAAACACCTCAAGTGGGAGGCGTCCAGGAGGCATCCTAATCAGATGCCCATACCACCTCAACTGACTCCTTTCAATGTGGAGGACTTCGCCTGACAGTGATTGGTAATCATCCTTGCTTAAACACTATTGCCTACTGTTGCTTACTGAGGTGTATCACCTAGACGAGGAGTTCTGTTTTTTTTCTTCCTGGTTCCTGCAGACCAGGCAGGAGGAGCCATTTGTGAACAACTCATCCAGTAAAAGTAGCTCCTTCCGGAGCGCCAGGTTGGCCAGGCTGTAATAGGCTGTAGAAGGCTAGGAGAGCTACCAGTCAATGACGTGTACATGATTCAGAATTGGGGGATGAAATGGCCACCATTTCCTAAGTGATTTGTTCAGTTATGGTAAGTGATTCAGTACAGTTCGTTCAGCCAAAAGAACTAGTACACTTGAACGAATCGTTTATGAACATTCCAACTCTAGTCATTACACACCTTACCTTACAGGCAGCTCAGGATGTTTGCATTGTATTTCAATCACCCTGGTTTTGTTTGGGGGTGGGGGACTGCTGCCTGTACGGGGGGGGGGGGGGGGCTGAAAAGTTCATAGGCTGAAAGCTTCATAGTGGTCAAATTTGACCAAATGTGGTTTATTTTTCAACATAGTCTCCCCTTCGGTCCACACACTTCTTTCATTGGTGTAATAGCGCTTGGATCCCTGCGGTTGAAAAATAAACCACATTTGGTCAAATTTGACCACCATGAACTCCCTTCCCTCTCGTAGTAAACTGTTGGAAATGAAGGCTTACTTTTTGCTAAAATGTGTGCAGAAACATACAGTCACAGGTTTTCTGAATGCTGTTTGTGTAGAATTCAGTGCAAACATTGGCTTAACTTAAGAGATTTTCCACTTTATTCCTGCTCTAGTCATGTCAAATGATCCAATCATTCTTATTACCTTATATTTAAAAGATATAAGCCCCCTTATATATAAAAGATCTGATATTACCGTATCATCCTAACAGAGCACTACACTCCCAAAATGCTGGATTACTTGTGATACCCAGAATCTCCAAAAATACAATGGGAGGCAGAGCCTTCTGCTATCAAGCTCTTTTCCTGTGGAACCAGTTACCACTCTGGGTCCGGGAGTCAGGCTTGATCTCTGTTTTTAAGAATAGGGTAAAAACCTTCTTTTTCAATATAGCCTATGATTAGGGAGGGATCTTGTATCTCTTAACCCCCCTTTTGTTTTGCTGTTAATAGGTTCAGATTGCCGGGTGACCTCCAACAATGTACTTGGCTTCTCATTGTTAATGTTTGCTCTTTTTATGTCTGTTCTTTTCTTCTTCTCTATCCCCTCACCCCCAGCCAGTCGCAGCAGATGACTGCCCCTCCCTAAGCCCGGTTCTGCTAGAGGTTTCTTCTTGTTAAATGGGAGTTTTTCCTCTCCACCGTCGCTAAGTGCTTGCTCACAGGGGATCATCTGATTGCTGGGTCTTTCTGCAATTGTGGGGTTTTCCCTACTTTTGATAGTGCTATGAAATGACTTCTGTTGTGATATGGCACTATATAAATAAAGTTGAATTGAACTGAATTGAATTGAATTGGAATTACCAGTGCAGTGGAAAAAGTATTTGCTCCCTTCCCGATTTAAAAAAAAATATTTTTCACACTTAAATGTTTCACATCATCAAACAACTGTCATGATGCCGAGCGCGGGCCTGTACCGTGATCAGGTTTTTTGGTTATTATCCTTTTTCTGTATATGTATTTAGTCCTGATTTTCTGCCATTATTATTTATTCTTTTACTTTGACAGTGTCGTGACAGGACTTCCGCCTGTCAAGTCTGTTCGTGGTCTGTCACAGGTGTGTAGTGTCTTTGATTACGTTCTCACTCGTGCTTCCACACCTGATTCACATTTTGGTTTCTCCTTTTGTATTATTTAAGCTCGCTGGCGAGGGTTATTCCTCGCTGCGACCTCACACCATGTTTAGACAGGAATCCCTACGCCTAGTTCCTGTTTTAGTCTTTGCCTTATTCTTTGCTTTGTCAGGCTATTTGTAAGTAACCTTTCATGGTCATTACATCATTTGTATTTTTCTGTAATCACCCTTCGTGGTCTTTGTAAATAGCCTTTTTGTATTCACCCTTCGTGACTGGTATTTGTGTTCATTATTATTATTTATTAAATGTGCAAACTCACAGCAGGCGATCGGTGCCTTATTTCTGCCATAAAAGGCCAATTATGACTGTAGGTCATAGTCAGTAGGTGCCAGCGGCTGTGGGTTTGCCTTTTTTTTCTTCTCTTTTTCCACTCACCTTTTTTCATGTCTGTAAGGAGAGGCTGTCAGTATGTTCCCAGCGCGCCAAAGGAGGATGGCAGTTGGGGGTCCCAGCATGGATGACCAGTGGGCAGCTGAGTTCATCCAGGGCTATGTTGCTGAAGCCCTTGCTTCCCGTGGCCCGAAGAAGGTTCTGGAGAGCGTGGTGGCAGCAGTCGAGAGTGTAGAGGCACATCCCGATTTGGGTAATTATCCCGAGTTCGCTGAACTGCTGTCTACCGTCTCCACTCTCCAGCAGCGATTCCTGGGGTTGGCGATAGGCTCGTCTTCAGTCCGTAGACGCCACCTCCCAACGCAGACCTCTACTCCTTCCTGTGACTTGGGCGTACCGAAGCGGATGGGGGAGACCCACTGGGTCCAGTCGCCGCAACTTCCCTGCCATTACCAAGCCACGGGCTGTCGGAAGAATTCCTCTGTCTCACTGCCAGTGGGTTCCTTTTCACCCTGTCAAGAAGGTTCTACAGCAGCTTCAGCCTCTGGGGTTTCCTCGCCAGCTGTCTCGTCAGCTTCCATTTCCTGGCTTGTTGCAGCTGTTCCCCCCTCCTCCATGGCGCCTCCTCTCACTGTTGAGAGCCCAGCTGGTTCCCCCCCCCCGGCTCCGCCCGTCACCGTGCCTGCAGGGGCAGCTCCTCCATGTTCTTCAGAGGGGCCCACGATCACCGCAGTCATGGAGAAGGAAGAAACTGGGCTTGCTGCAGCAGGAACCACCGTACCCTGGGAAAACAGGCAAGTGCTTTTTCACGCTATATCACCATCTTATGAATTACCTTGCCTGATTCCCGGGGGTGAGGCTCAGTTAGTGCAGTCCACTGAGTCCTCACCACCTGCTGTAGCCACAAAAACTTTTCCTGCTCTCTCTGTGTCTCCTCTTACGCCCCCTGAGTGTCCGCCAGTTCTGGGATTAAGCTGCCGGATGGAGGAGGAGCCTACGGCCCTGGAAAACCTGGTTCCAGCTCCGCAGCCACGATCCAGACAGAGGAAGAAGGCTGTCTGCAGTCCGGAGCCTGAGCCGACGAGGAAGCGTCCCCAGGCTTCAACCGTGCAGGATTCACTAGCAAGAAGCGGATCTCCTGTCACCACGCCGGACGAGCCACCTGTGTGGGTCACATCGCCAGGGGGTTCTGGGACTGCAGTGACCATCATGCCTGCTGTTGGGGCCGCCACTGCAGAGTCCGAGCTGGACCTCCAGATGGCTGGGCCCGAGACATTGTCAACTGGATCAATAGAGTCCTGGACGGTGGTGGAACTTGAGCTCAGGCGAGTACTCTCCTTTGTTTTTGTTGTTTCTGTATTGGAGAGATCTTGCCTGGCTCTTGGGGGGAGAGCCGGGTGCAGCCATCAGCCGCACCTGAGCTCACCTCGCCGGGTTCCACTGCCGCCGGTGATCGTGGCCCTCTTCCTCTTTCTCTTCTATCCGAGTCTTCTCTCAGCGTCACCGAGAATCATCCTGCTACGTCAGAGGTCTTTGTGGGTTTGGGTCCACCGCCTGAGGTCTTCGTGGGCCCAGCTCCTCCGGCCGAGGTCGTCGTGGAGGCACCGTCCCAGCCTGGGACCTCCGAGGGTGCAGTTCCTCCTCAGTGTGGGTCTCCATGGGTGCTGTGTTCCAGCTTGAATCCCACGTGGGTGCGGGGCTCCAGTGTGTGCCCGCTGTGGGTGCTACACTCCAGCCCGGGGGCCATTGTGGGTGCAGCTCTGTCCCTTTCCGGGTCCACGAAGGGTGCAGCAACGCTTCAGTCCGGAACCACCGAGGGTGCCACCAAGCCTCATTCCGGGGCCACTGAGGGTGCCGCAATGCCTCAGTCTGGGGCCACTGAGATTGTGGTGCCTATGTCCAAGGCTGCGGCAGGTCCTCGGTCCACATCTGGGTCTGTCATATTTCTCCCACCGCCATCACCTTCATCGGGTGTTCATCTCCTGGTTCCGGGGGGCTGCGGTAAACACTGGTCCCATCTGCCGCCTCCAGGGGGAGGTGTGTGGTGCACTGCGACCTGTTGGACCAGAGATGCGGGGAGACTGCCCAAACTCTCTCATTTACTGGGGTGGCTTCTAAACCCTGGCAGACCACCCAATGGACTCTTTCATCCTGGTTGGGGTCTCTGGAGACCTGGTAGGCTGCCCGACCTTTTCCACCTGTTGGTCAGGTGGAACCGGGACTCTGGAAGACCTCTGGAACAGTTTTCCACCAAAGGGGGAGGTTATGTGATCATCGGTGTTGGTTTGTCTGTTTGTTTTTTTGTCTGTTTGTTAGCAAGATAACTCAAAAAGTTATGGACGGATTTTCATGAAATTTTCACAGATTGTCAGAAATGGGGTATCCTACAGATGATTAGATTTTGGTGGTGATCCGGATCACCGTCCACAAGAAAACCGCCATTATGCAAAATGCCATTTTCGTGAATAACTACTAAACCACTAATCCTATCATTGTCAATCCAATTGCTAGTCATATGTTTTCATGGTCAAGGAATCTGAAAACGTACACACAAACACTGTATGGGGGGAACTGTGGCGCTAAACCGCCATTATGGAAAATGCCATTTTCGTCAATAACTACTGAACCACTAATCCTATCATTGTGAATCCAATTGCTTGTCATATGTTTTCATGGTCAAGGAATCTGAAAACTTACACACAAACACTGTATGGGGGGAACTGTGGCCGCCATTACGGAAAATGCCATTTTCGTGAATAACTACTGAACCACTAATCCTTACCTCCGCCAAAGGGGGAGGTTATGTGATCATCGGCGTTAGTTTGTCTGTTTGTTTGTCTGTTTGTTTGTTTGTCTGTTTGTTAGCAAGATAACTCAAAAAGTTATGGACAGATTTTCATGAAATTTTCACAGATTGTCAGAAATGGGGTATCCTACAGATGATTAGATTTTGGTGGTGATCCGGATCACCATCCACAAGAAAACTGCCATTACGCAAAATGCCATTTTCGTGAATAACTACTAAACCACTAATCCTATCATTGTCAGTCCAATTGCTAGTCATATGTTTTCATGGTCAAGGAATCTGAAAATGTACACACAAACACTGTATGGGGGGAACTGTGGCGCTAAACCGCCATTACGGAAAATGCCATTTTCGTCAATAACTACTGAACCACTAATCCTATCATTGTGAATCCAATTGCTTGTCATATGTTTTCATGGTCAAGGAATCTGAAAACGTACACACAAACACTGTATGGGGGAACTGTGGCCGCCATTACGGAAAATGCCATTTTCGTTAATAACTACTGAACCACTAATCCTATCATTGTCAATCCAATTGCTAGTCATATGTTTTCATGGTCAAGGAATCTGAAAACGTACACACAAACACTGTATGGGGGGAACTGTGGCCGCCATTACGGAAAATGTCATTTTCGTGAATAACTACTGAACCACTGCTTGTCATATGTTTTCATGGTCAAGGAATCTGAAGACTGTATGGGGGAAACTGTGTCGTTTGGCGGAGGTCTGCGCTCTCCGCGTGCTTTTCTAGTTTATCTTGTATTGCTTAGTTTTCTTTGTACTTTGTTTTGTCAGTGTGTGGATCATATGTTTTTCAGGTTGTTTTTGTTTTCGTGTCTCTCCCTCCAGGCCTGGATCCCCCCACCACCCTCCCGAGGTCAGTTTTTGAAGTTATTACCTCCGTCAAAGGGGGAGGTTATGTGATCATCGGCGTTGGCTTGTCTGTTTGTTTGTTTGTCTGTCTGTTTGTTTGTTTGTTAGCAAGATAACTCAAAAAGTTATGGACGGATTTTCATGAAATTTTCACAGATTGTCAGAAATGGGGTATCCTACAGATGATTAGATTTTGGTGGTGATCCGGCTCACCGTCCACAGGAAAAACGCCATTAGGCAAAATGCCATTTTCGTGAATAACTACTGAACCACTAATCCTATCATTGTCAATCCAATTGCTAGTCATATGTTTTCATGGTCAAGGAATCTGAAAACGTACACACAAACACTGTATGGGGGGAACTGTGGCCGCCATTACGGAAAATGCCATTTTCGTGAATAACTGCTGAACCACTAATCCTATCATTGTCAATCCAATTGCTAGTCATATGTTTTCATGGTCAAGGAATCTGAAAACGTACACACAAACACTGTATGGGGGGAACTGTGGCGCTAAACCGCCATTATGGAAAATGCCATTTTCGTCAATAACTACTGAACCACTAATCCTATCATTGTGAATCCAATTGCTTGTCATATGTTTTCATGGTTAAGGAATCTGAAAATGTACATGCAAACACTGTATGGGGGGAACTGTGGCGCTAAATCGCCATTATGGAAAATGCCATTTTTGTCAATAACTACTGAACCACTAATCCTATCATTGTGAATCCAATTGCTTGTCATATGTTTTCATGGTAAAGGAATCTGAAAACGTACACACAAACACTGTATGGGGGGAACTGTGGCCGCCATTACGGAAAATGCCATTTTTGTGAATAACTACTGAACCACTAATCCTTACCTCCGCCAAAGGGGGAGGTTATGTGATCATCGGCGTTTGTTTGTCTGTTTGTTTGTCTGTTTGTTTGTTTGTCTGTTTGTTAGCAAGATAACTCAAAAAGTTATGGACAGATTTTCATGAAATTTTCACAGATTGTTAGAAATGGGGTATCCTACAGATGATTAGATTTTGGTGGTGATCCGGATCACCGTCCACAAGAAAACTGCCATTACGCAAAATGCCATTTTTGTGAATAACTACTAAACCACTAATCCTATCATTGTCAATCCAATTGCTAGTCATATGTTTTCATGGTCAAGGAATCTGAAAACGTACACACAAACACTGTATGGGGGGAACTGTGGCGCTAAACCGCCATTACGGAAAATGCCATTTTCGTCAATAACTACTGAACCACTAATCCTATCATTGTGAATCCAATTGCTTGTCATATGTTTTCATGGTCAAAGAATCTGAAAACGTACACACAAACACTGTATGGGGGAACTGTGGCGCTAAACCGCCATTACGGAAAATGCCATTTTCGTCAATAACTACTGAACCACTAATCCTATCATTGTGAATCCAATTGCTAGTCATATGTTTTCATGGTCAAGGAATCTGAAAACGTACACATAAACACTGTATGGGGGGAACTGTGGCCGCCATTACGGAAAATGTCATTTTCGTGAATAACTACTGAACCACTGCTTGTCATATGTTTTCATGGTCAAGGAATCTGAAGACTGTATGGGGGAAACTGTGTCGCTTGGCGGAGGTCTGCGCTCTCCGCGTGCTTTTCTAGTTTATCTTGTATTGCTTAGTTTTCTTTGTACTTTGTTTTGTCAGTGTGTGGATCATGTGTTTTTCAGGTTGTTTTTGTTTTCGTGTCTCTCCCTCCAGGCCTGGATCCCCCCACCACCCTCCCGGGGTCAGTTTTTGAAGTTATTACCGCCGCCAAAGGGGGAGGTTATGTGATCATCGGCGTTGGCTTGTCTGTTTGTTTGTCTGTTTGTTTGTTTGTCTGTCTGTTTGTTTGTTTGTTAGCAAGATAACTCAAAAAGTTATGGACGAATTTTCATGAAATTTTCACAGATTGTCAGAAATGGGGTATCCTGCAGATGATTAGATTTTGGTGGTGATCCGGATCACCGTCCACAGGAAAACTGCCATTAGGCAAAATGCCATTTTCGTGAATAACTACTGAACCACTAATCCTATCATTGTCAATCCAATTGCTAGTCATATGTTTTCATGGTCAAGGAATCTGAAAACGTACACACAAACACTGTATGGGGGGAACTGTGGCCGCCATTACGGAAAATGCCATTTTCGTGAATAACTACTGAACCACTAATCCTATCATTGTCAATCCAATTGCTTGTCATATGTTTTCATGGTCAAGGAATCTGAAAACGTACACACAAACACTGTATAGGGGGAACTGTGGCCGCCATTACGGAAAATGCCATTTTCGTGAATAACTACTGAACCACTAATCCTTACCTCCGCCAAAGGGGGAGGTTATGTGATCATTGGCGTTGGTTTGTCTGTTTGTTTGTTTGTCTGTTTGTTAGCAAGATAACTCAAAAAGTTATGGACGGATTTTCATGAAATTTTCACAGATTGTCAGAAATGGGGTATCCTACAGATGATTAGATTTTTGGTGGTGATCCGGATCACCGTCCACAAGAAAACTGCCATTACGCAAAATGCCATTTTCGTAAATAACTACTAAACCACTAATCCTATCATTGTCAATCCAATTGCTAGTCATATGTTTTCATGGTCAAAGAATCTGAAAACGTACACACAAACACTGTATGGGGGGAACTGTGGCCGCCATTACGGAAAATGTCATTTTCGTGAATAACTACTGAACCACTAATTCTATCATTGTCAATCCAATTGCTAGTTATATGTTTTCATGGTTAAGGAATCTGAAAATGTACACACAAACACTGTATGGGGGGAACTGTGGCACTAAACCGCCATTACGGAAAATGCCATTTTCGTCAATAACTACTGAACCACTAATCCTATCATTGTGAATCCAATTGCTTGTCATATATTTTCATGGTCAAGGAATCTGAAAACATACACACAAACACTGTATGGAGGAAACTGTGGCCGCCATTACGGAAAATGCCATTTTTGTGAATAACTACTGAACTGTGGTCTATATTAATCATATATCCCATAACCTACATATGTATAAGCATGTGAGAATGTTTGGTGATTACATATGTAAAGCGACTTCACACCTCAGAACAGGACAAAGAGGTCTCAACCGTCAGCGGAGATCAAAGAGCATCCGATGCGCTGCTGTGGAGACCAGATCGATCACCCTGACCTCCCAGGGCCAGGTGGAGGGGTACCAAGACAAAGGAGGGGGATTAAGATAATGCGGGATGTCAGCTTGGATATGCATGTCTTTTGTTATGTGTAGGTATAAGTATGTAGAGCTGAATGTGTTCTTCCTCTATTCGACTTCTGCTTCTGCACTGAGATGAGACTTGTTAGAGGAGCGAAGCTGATAATAAACTTTTGTTTATAAGTCACATCGCCTCGTTATTCCGAGCTCTTCTACACTGGTGACCCTGACGCGAGGATGGACCAGAGGCGTTCCCCCGCGATTGACTCATCTGAGGCGACCCAGGCAGACGCCGGCGCCCATGCAGACAGAGGAACGGATAGAAGACGTTCCCCCACGGCAGAAGAGAGGGCTCAACCGAGCACCAGCCCCGCCGTGAGAGCAGAAGAAAGGCGCTCTCACCCGGCGGACACATCAAGGACGGCCCACACAAGCGGCGTCACCGTCAAGCTGCCAGAATTCTGGCAAGAAGACCCGAGCTCGTGGTTCCAGCAAGCTGAGGCTCAGTTTGCACTGGCGGGCATAACGGCGGACGAGACGAAGTTTTATCACATCGTCGCCAAACTCGACGCTGCCACGTCAAAATGCGCGCGGAGCATAATCCGACAGCCGCCCGCCTATGACAAATACAGAGAGCTGAAGGCGACCATCGTCGAGAACTTCGTCCCCTCAGCCGAGGAGAGAGTAGAGAAGATCCTGGCGATCTACGGCCACAGAGGATGCAGACCCAAGGCCCTCATGGAGGACATGCTGCAGCTCAAGGAGGAGGACAACGACAACTTCCTCTTCCAACACATCTTCCTCAGCACTCTGCCGCCACACATGAGAGGGACGCTGATCAACATGCGGTGCAGCACCCAGCAGGACTTCCGCGTGCTGGCCCGAGAAGCGCAGCGACTCACCAACGCCTGCAGGGAACAGGTGGCCACAGCAGCATCTGCAGATGCCCAGAGCAACAGAGAACCACAGACAACCGAGCAGAGCCCGCCCACCATGGCGGCAACACGACCAAGACGCAGCAGGCGGAACGACATCTGCTATTACCACCACCGTTTCGCCGAGGGGGCGTACAAATGCGTTCCCCCCTGCAAGTTCAAAAGTTCGGGAAAACGGCCAAACCGAGAACCATTAACGGCTGCGGTTCTCTGCGAAAAAAATAAACTTCTTTATGTGACTGACGGACACACCGGCAAACAGTTCCTAATTGACACTGGAGCTCAACTGAATTTTATCATGCCCTTCCACGCAGACCGGGCCATGGGCCCCCGGGGCAATGGAGCGATGGCAGCCAACGGCTCCATCATCGACACTTATGGTGAAAGGAATCTGCCCCTCTACATTCATGGCCGCAACTACAGATGGACATTTGTTGTAGCGGCGGTGAGTTTTAACTTGTTGGGCGCGGATTTTTTGTGTGCACATGGGCTATTAGTCGATCTAGCAAATAGACGCTTGGTTAATGCACTGTCATTTGCTTCTATTCCCTGCTCAGCTCGAGTTTCTCCACCACCCGTGCAGGCCAGCGTCACTACAGCAGGAGGTAAGTTTGATCAACTCCTCACCCAATTTCCAGCACTCACAATTCCCAAATTCTCAGCTACAGTGGCTAAGCATGGGGTTGAACACTTTATTCCCACAACGGGCCCACCCGTATTCGCCAAAGCTCGGCGCTTAGACGCGACCAAGCTCGCCATAGCTCGGGACGAGTTTACCACCCTTGAAAAACTAGGCATTATCAGACGCTCAGAAAGCCCCTGGGCATCACCACTACACATGGTCCCGAAATCCGACGGTTCTTGGAGACCGTGCGGCGATTACCGCAGATTAAACAATGCGACAGCGCATGACCGCTACCTAATTCCTCACATCCAAGATTTTTCACTACATCTGGCGGGTGCGTGCATTTTTTCTAAAATAGACCTGGTCCGTGGCTATCACCAAGTCCCCGTTCGAGCAGAAGACATTCCTAAAACAGCTGTAATAACCCCCTTCGGTCTTTTTGAATTTTTGCGGATGCCTTTTGGCCTCAAAGGCGCTGCTCAAACCTTTCAGTGGATGATGGACGCGGTATTACGCGACCTCCCTTTCGTGTTCGTTTACCTCAACGATATGCTGGTAGCCAGCTCGTCGGAGGAAGAACACGAACAGCATCTCACTATGGTTTTTCAAAGACTAGAAGAGCACGGGTTAAAAAACAATCCAGCCAAATGCAAATTCGGCGTGCCACAAATTGATTTTTTGGGACACAGAGTTTCACTGAAGGGGGCAGTCCCACTGCCAGACAAAGTTCGCGCAGTAAAAAGTTTTCCACAGCCACAAACGGTCAAATCATAATGTTTTTATGAATAGGGCTAAAACCTACCTTTTTGATATAGCCTACAATTAGGGAGGGATCATGTGTTTCTGATCATGTGTTTCTGATCATGTGTTTCCTACAATTAGGGAGGGATCATGTGTTTCTGAACCCTCCCTTAGTTATGCTGCTAATAGGTTTAGTCAGCCGGGGGACCTCCAGTAATGCACTGGGCCTCACTTCTTTCCTCACTCTCTATGAAATTTTTTTTTTTTTGCTGGTCATTAACATTTGTTTGTTCTCTCCCATAGATTGAGTCCCCATCGTGCTGTTTGCTCTCTACATGTCTGTTCTTTTCTTCTTCTCTATCCCCTCACCCCCCAGCCAGTCGCGGCAGATGACTGCCCCTCCCTGAACCTGGTTCTGCTGGAGGTTTCTTCCTGTTAAAAGGGAGTTTTTCCTCTCCACCGTCGCCAAGTGCTTGCTCACAGGGGATCGCCTGATTGCTGGGGTCTTTCTGCAACTGTGGGGGTTCCCCCTACAGTTGATAGTGCTATGAGATGACTGTTGTTGTGAAATGGCGCTATATAAATAAAGTTGAATTGAATTGAATTGAATTGAATTGAATTGAATTGAATTGAATTGAAATCGCTGCAAGAATTTTTGGGAATGGATAATTTTTACAACCGTTTCCTCCCCCGTGCAGCTCAACTCATGCAGCCCCTATATGACGCGCTCAGAAAACAAAAACCTTCCAACGCGGTCGAATGGACCCCGGAGCGCGAACGCGCCTTCGCGGAAGTAAAAAGTGCCCTAGCTAACGCCACATTGTTGGTTCATCCTGATCCCTCTGCCCGCATTGCGCTAACCACAGACGCTTCAGACCTGGCCATAGGGGCGGTTGTAGAACAACACGTTGGCGGAACCTGGCAACCTTTGGCATTTTTCAGCAAATCGTTAAACCAAACTGAGCGTAAATACAGCACTTTTGACAGGGAGCTGCTAGCGCTTCATTTATCCATCCGCCACTTCCAGTTCTGGTTAGAGGGGCGGCGTTTCACGGCTTTTGTAGACCACAAACCGCTCACCTTTGCGATGGCTAAAATTTCAGAACCATAGTCAGGCAGGCAACAAAGACAGCTGGCTGCAATTTCAGAGTTCACCACAGACATTCGACATGTGGCAGGCAAACTTAACGTGGTAGCAGACTGCCTCTCTCGCGCTGTGACATCGCCAGAGCGCGAGGAGACAGATTATACTACCTCAGCCGCAGAACTCTTCGCCAACGCGGACACATACGCGGCCCCAATCCACGTAGGGATAGATTACGCAGCCATGGCGGAGGAGCAAAGTAGTGACGCAGACGTGCGCGCACTCCTGTCTGGACCAACAGGGTTAAGGCTGGAGGAAAGGGGTTTACGCGACGGTGTACCCCCCCTAATATGCGACATCTCAACTGGCCGTCCTCGCCCGGTAGTCCCAGCTGCATGGCGCCGCCGTATTTTCGACTCAATTCACGCCCTCGTGCACCCGGGTGTGCGCGCCTCGGATAAAATGGTCGCCGAAAAGTTTGTGTGGCCCGGCCTGCGCAAAAACGTAAAAGAATGGGCAAAAACTTGCATGTCTTGTCAGCGCACCAAAATACACAAATACACAAAAGCCCCTCTAGAGCCTTTTCGAATCCCAGCTAGAAGGTTCGACCACGTTCATGTCGACCTCGTGGGACCACTACCTTCCTCCCAAGGTTTCACACATCTGTTAACAATGATAGACCGTACTACGCGCTGGCCTGAGGCGGTCCCTCTGGCGTCAACCACAGCGGAGGAAGTTGCTCGCGTTTTTTTGACAAACTGGGTGGCACGTTTTGGCGTCCCATCGGACATCACGTCCGATAGGGGGCCTCAATTCGTCTCGGAGCTTTGGTCAGCCATGACCAGCAGCTTAGGGGCGACAATTCACTGCACCACCGCTTATCACCCTCAGGCTAATGGGTTATGCGAGCGTTTTCACAGATCTTTAAAGGCCGCCCTCAGAGCCTCACTAACGGATACAAATTGGGTAAATAAACTTCCCTGGGTTTTATTGGGGTTGCGTGCTGCGCCTAAAGAGGATCTAGACGCCTCCCCAGCAGAATTAGTTTTTGCACAACCTCTCAGGCTCCCAGGTGAATTTTTACCAGAAAACCCAGAGCCAGGGCATCTTCCAGCCCCGACGCTTTTAGGCAGCAACGGTCCTGACACTCTCCCCGGACCGGCACATCACTCTTTTCCACGGGTTTTTGTCCCCCAAGCTTTAAAAAACGCTGAATTTGTTTTTGTTAGGCATGAAGCTTTAAAACCAACCCTCCGTCCACCATACGATGGACCTTTCAGAGTGCTGGAACCTGGTGATAAGCATTTTGTGCTTGATTTAGGGGACAGAAAAGAAACAGTCAGCACTGACAGACTTAAACCTGCCTTCTTGTTGAGAGACGAACCTGCACGGTTGGCGAGAGCACCTCGGCGGGGTAGACCCCCCAAGAGAAAAGACTCAGCCCCCCTGCAGAGAACAAATAATCACTCTCCTCCCCAAGCTGCAGATTCCTTACAGGAAGGTCCCACCAGGACGCCCAAGCGGACCCACAGCAGATTCGGGAGAAGATTAAAACCCAGACGGCACAGGGACTGATGCAAACTACTCAAAAGTTGTTCACTAATTGTGCTGTAACAGTTTAAGACTGACGTGATATTACTACGCTGTTATGATTACCACTGAATTCTCTACAGGAGCATAGCTGCTGGAAAGTTTCTTCCTTGTCAAGAGGTGTAGCAGTTAGTATGTCATAATAATTATCTTAAACTATGAATTTTTCTATTGTCCTTTTCTTAGTCGTTTGGGGGGGGCTGTGGTCTATATTAATCATATATCCCATAACCTACATATGTATAAGCATGTGAGAATGTTTGGTGATTACATATGTAAAGCGACTTCACACCTCAGAACAGGACAAAGAGGTCTCAACCATCAGCGGAGATCAAAGAGCATCCGAGGCGCTGCGGTGGAGACCAGATCCATCACCCTGACCTCCCAGGGCCAGGTAGAGGGGTACCAAGACAAAGGAGGGGGATTAAGATAATGCGGGATGTCAGCTTGGATATGCATGTCTTTTGTTATGTGTAGGTATAAGTATGTAGAGCTGAATGTGTTCTTCCTCTATTCTACTTCTGCTTCTGCACTGAGATGAGACTTGTTAGAGGAGCGAAGCTGATAATAAACTTTGGTTTATAAGTCACATCGCCTCGTTATTCCGAGCTCTTCTACATGAACCACTAATCCTATCATTGTCAATCCAATTGCTAGTCATACGTTTTCATGGTCAAGGAATCTGAAAACGTACACACAAACACTATATGGGGGGAACTGTGGCCGCCATTACGAAAAATGTCATTTTCGTGAATAACTACTGAACCACTGCTTGTCATATGTTTTCATGGTCAAGGAATCTGAAGACTGTATGGGGGAAACTGTGTCGCTTGGTGGAGGTCTGCGCTCTCCGAGTGCTTTTCTAGTTTCTGTTTGTGGGGGGGGTGTATTTTCATTCCTTTTGATGTTACTGCGGGGTGTCTTGGATCCACCCCTTAAGGGAGGGGCTCTGCCATGATGCCGAGCGCGGGCCTGTACCGTGATCGGGTCTTTTGGTTATTATCCTTTTTCTATACATGTATTTAGTCCTGATTTTCTGCCATTATTATCTGTGCTTTTACTTTGACAGCGTCGTGACAGGACTTTGGCCTGTCACAGGTGTGTAGTGTCTTTGATTACATTCTCACTCGTGCATCCACACCTGATTCACATTTTGGTTTCTGCTTTTGTATTATTTAAGCTCGCTGGCGAGGGTTATTCCTCGCTGCGACCTCACACCATGTTTAGACAGGAATCCCTACGCCTAGTTCCTGTTTTAGTCTTTGCCTTATTCTCTGCTTCGTCAGGCTATTTGTAAGTAACCTTTCATGGTTTTTCATCAGTCCGCCAAGGTCTCCGCCTTTGGTCCTCAGCCAGAAAAAGGTGGATTGTCCTCTCCGGGTTGGGGACAGGCTCCTGCCCCAAGTGGAGGAGTTTAAGTATCTTGGGGTCTTGTTCACGAGTGAGGGGAAAATGGAGCGAGAGATCGACAGACGGATTGGAGCAGCATCTGCAGTGATGCGGACGTTGTACCGGTCTGTTGTGGTGAAGAGGGAGCTTAGTTCTAAGGCAAAGCTGTCGATTTACCAGTCAATCTACGTTCCTACTCTCACCTATGGTCACGAGCTTTGGGTAATGACCGAAAGAACGAGATCGCGGATACAAGCGGCTGAAATGAGCTTTCTCCGTAGGATTGCTGGACTCACCCTCAGAGATAGGGTGAGGAGCTCAGTCATCCGGGAGAGGCTCAGAGTAGAACCGCTGCTCCTCCACATTGAAAGGAGTCAGTTGAGGTGGTATGGGCATCTGATTAGGATGCCTCCTGGACGCCTCCCACTTGAGGTGTTTCAGGCACGTCCCACTGGGAGGAGACCCCGGGGCAGACCCAGGACTCGGTGGAGAGACTATGTCTCCCAGCTGGTCTGGGAACGCCTTGGTATCCCCTCTGAAGAGCTGGAGCAGGTGGCTGGGGAGAGGGAAGTCTGGGCTTCTCTGCTTGAACTGCTGCCTCCGCGACCCGGACCTCCGGAAAAGCGGTAGAAGATGGATGGATGGATGGTTTTTCATCATTTGTATTTTTCTGTAATCACCCTTTGTGGTCTTTGTAAATAGCCTTTTTGGATCCACCCTTCGTGGCTGGTATTTGTGTTCATTATTTTTATTTATTAAATGTGCAAACTGACATAACGCACGGCTCAGGAGACGCACACACACAGGCTTAGAGTAGTTCAAAGAGTTTATTAACAACAGGAGTGAATGAGTGCGTGTCTGCGGGATGTAAATGTGTTGGTGATGGTGTCTGCTCCAGGCACAGAGGCAGGTGACCGTACAGCCGAGCAACCCTATGGAGAGAGCACAGGGAGAGGGTGACGGGCATACACCAACACAGGAGGAATTTATGGCGAGAGAAGGACTTACTTGGTGGGTCAGGACAGCTGGCACAACAAGGGGGTGAAGCCCGGAAGACAGCCACCTGGAGAGCTCCGTGCAGCAGCGAGGATTGGGCGATGGAGAGGAGATGTCCGCCGCTGGGAAATCCACCTGTGCACAGGGGAGAAGACTGAAGAGAAAAGGTAAGCGATCTTCTTACCAAAATGGTTACGCTGAAGGGAAGTATGCTCACAACGGTGAGGGACGAAGTCTGACGGCTTCAGGCCGAGCCTCCGGGCGAGACGGCCTTTATCCCTCGCCGCTGATGATTGGCAGGTGCGTGAGCAGGTGGCGCCGCTGATGAATGGCGCGGCGTGACAGTACTCCCCCCTCTAGCAGCGCCTCCTGGCGATGGCTTATCCGGGTGCGCTCGGTGGAAGTCCGCGATGAGCGATGGGTCCAACACAAACGACGGGGGCACCCATTGCCGATGCTCGGGCCCATAGCCCTCCCAGTCCACCAGGTATTGCAACCCACGGCCTCGGCGCCGGGAGTCCAGGATGGAGGAGACGGACCAGGCCGGATGGCCACCAACCATCCGGGGCGCGGGTTGCGCTGCAGGAGGAGGGCAAAGGGGGTCAGTGACTGCCAGTTTCACCCTCGACACATGGAAAGTGGGATGGATGCGGAGGGAGGGGGGGATAGCCACGCGCACAGCCACCGGGTTGATGATCCGGGTGACGGGAAAGGGACCCATGAATCGCTGTGCCAGCTTCCTCCTCTCGCCTTTTAATGTGACGTCCTGGGTAGACACATACACGAGTTGCCCAACTCTGTACGCCGGGGCAGGTCTTCTGTGCCGGTCCGCCACGGTCCTGTTGCGCTCCGCTGTGCGTAAAAGCGCATGACGCGCGGCAGCCCAGGTGGAGCGGAACTGCCTAAGGTGCGCCCTAACGGAGGGGACAGTCACCTCGTTCTCCTGCGCTGGAAACAGCGGGGGGTCGTAACCCAGGGACGCCTTGAAGGGGGACATCCCCGTTGCAGAAGAGCGGGCGGTGTTGTGGGCATACTCCACCCAGGCGAGATGGTTGCTCCAGGACGTCGGCTTGGATCTGGTAACACAGCGGAGCGCAGCCTCCAGCTCCTGATTGGTCCTCTCACACTGCCCGTTAGACTGGGGGTGATGGCCGGAGGAGAGGCTCACCTTGGCTCCGATGGCGTTACAGAAGGATCTCCAAACCTCGGACGAAAATTGGGGGCCCCGGTCCGAGACCACGTCCACCGGAATCCCGTGCAGCCTGACCACGTGTTGGACGAGGAGGCCCGCCGTCTCCAGGGCAGTAGGGAGACCCCGCAGGGGAATGAAGTGCGCCGCCTTGGAGAAACGGTCCACAATGGTCAGGACGGTGTCAAAGGAGTTGGAAACGGGGAGTCCGGTGACGAAGTCCAGTGCGATGTGCGACCAGGGCCTGCCGGGGACGGGCAGAGGCTGGAGCAGACCCGCTGGGGGGGCATTTCCCGACTTGCCGGTGGCACAGATTGGGCAAGCCCGGGCGTAGCGGGCTGCATCCCTCCGCAGGCCTGGCCACCAAAAGGACCGCTGGAGGAGGCTGATCATCCGAGAGGTGCCGGGATGACAGGTGAGCCGGGAGGTGTGGAGCCAGTGGATGACCTCTCCTCGGACCGCAGATGGGACGAACAGTCTTCCCTCCGGTCCGCCGCCAGGATCAGGTTCCACCTCCTGCGCCTTCCGGATCTTGTCTTCAATGTCCCAAGAGATGGCACCGAGGACGCACGACCTGGGCAGGATAGTGTGGGGCGTCTCCTCAGCCTCCACGGGGGTGAACTGCCTAGAGAGGGCGTCAGGCAGGCCGTTTTTGGAGCCCGGCCTGAAGGTGATCGAGAAGCGGAACCTGGCGAAGAACAAAGACCAGCGCGCCTGGCGGGCATTCAGGCGCTTGGCAGATCGTAAATACTCTAAGTTCTTGTGGTCCGTCAGGACCACAAACGGCAGGTCCGCCCCCTCTAGCCAGTGGCGCCACTCCTGTAAGGCGAGTTTAATGGCCAGGAGCTCTCTGTCCCCCACATCGTAGTTCCTCTCCGCCGGGGACAGGCGCCGGGAGAAGAAGGCGCACGGCCGCTTGGCGCCATCGTCAGGTGACCGCTGGGATAACACTGCTCCCACTCCCGTGTCCGATGCGTCCACCTCCACAATGCACTGCAGCGCGGGGTCGACCTGGCGAAGGACCCGGGAGGAGGAGAACTCCGCCTTCAGCGCCCTAAAGGCAGCAGCAACCTCTTCAGTCCACCGGAACGGGACCTTCGGGGACGTGAGGCGGGTCAGCGGTCCGACGATCGAGCTGAAATTTGGGACAAAGCGGCGGTAAAAATTGGCGAAGCCAACAAACTGTTGCACCTGCTTCCGGGATGCGGGAGTAGGCCACTCCACCACCGCCTTCACCTTCTCTGGGTCTGGGAGCACCTGATCTTGAGCGATGATGAATCCCAGGAAGGATGTGGTCCTAGCGTAGAATTCGCATTTCTCAGCCTTCACGTACAGACGATTCTCCAGCAGTCTTTGGAGGACCCGCCTCACATGGACCTGGTGCTCGTCCCTGGACCTGGAGAAGATAAGGATGTCATCCAGGTAGACGAACACAAAAAGGCCGATGAAATCCCGGAGGACGTCATTAATGAGGCGCTGAAAGACGGCAGGAGCGTTGGTCAGCCCGAACGGCATGACGAGATACTCAAAGTGGCCGTTCGGGGTACGGAAGGCTGTCTTCCATTCATCTCCCTCCCGGATCCGGACGAGGTGGTAAGCGCTGCGTAAATCCAGCTTGGTAAACCAGGTCGCCCCCTGGAGGGAGTGAAAGGCAGTGTCCATGAGGGGCAGGGTGTAACGGTCCCTCTCAGTGATGTCATTCAGCGCTCGGTAGTCTATGCAGGGGCGGAGGGATCCGTCCTTTTTCCCGACAAAGAAAAACCCTGCCCCCACGGGTGACGACGATGGGCGAATAATCCCAGCGCTCAGAGATTCCTTTAGGTATGTATTCATGGTCTCCTTCTCCGGCGCCGACAGGCTGTAGAGCCGACCAGATGGCAGGGGAGCCCCCTGGCGGAGATTGATGGCACAGTCATATGGTCGATGCGGGGGAAGAGACATAGCTTTCGATTTGCTAAATACCATACCCAGGTCGTGAAATTCTGGAGGCACCAGTGACAGGTCCGGAGGTGCTGTATCCGCCACAGGGGGAGCCGCGGATGGGGAGCAGGCAGCGGACTGAAGGCAGGTGCCCATACAGAAGGTACTCCATGCCGATACCCCAGCGGACCTCCAGTCCAGGACAGGGTTGTGGAGGCGTAGCCAGGGATACCCCAGGATGACGGGCGACACAGAGTTGGGCAGGACGTAAAATACCATCTCCTCCCGGTGGTTCCCTGAGATGATGACTGGGACAGGCATGGTCTGGTGAGAAACTCTCCCAAGGGAGGCACGGGAGAGATGGACCAGGGAGATGGGGTGTTTTAATGCCTGACAGCGGATGCCCAATCGGGTTGCCAGGCCTTGTGAAATGAAGCTGCCCTCTGCGCCCGAATCCACCAGTGCGTGGGTGAGGTGCCCAGTGGGATTGTGGCAAAAACGGATGGGCAGCTTTAATTGGGTGAGAGAGTCTAACCGGTTGGGATCCGCGAGGCTCCCTACAGCGATTCGCGGACCCCGCCGACTGGCTTTCCGCGGGCAACGCTCCACAGTGTGTTGGTCACCTCCGCAATACATGCAGAGGCCCAACTCACGGCGGCGTTGTTTCTCCGCAGGGGAAAGCTTGGTCCAGCCCGTCACCATCGGCTCCGACTCCTCGGGGCACAATGCTGGCGGCGCCGCCAGGGGGCGAGCTTGGAACAGGTGCGGCGAGACTCCACGAGGGCGAGAAGAAGAAGACTTCCGCCCCGAGGAGCGCTCGCGCAGCCTGTTATCCAAACTTATCGCTAAGGACGTCAGCTCCGCTAGCGTCCCAGGGATATCCCGTCCAGCCAGTTCATCCCTCAGATCACTATTGAGGCTGCGGAGGAACAGGCCACAGAGGGAGCGATCCTCCCAGCCCAATTCCTCCGCCGCTACCCGGAAGTCGACCGAGTAGTCCGCTGCCGACCGGCCTCCCTGCTGGAGAGCGAGGAGCCGATCGACCTGGACCGTCTCGGTTTGAGAATGGTCAAAGACCTCCAGGAAGCGCCTCACGAACTGGTCATAGGTGAGGGTGGCATAACTGGGCCTCGCCATTACGGCGTAGGTCCAAGTTAACGCACGCCCCTCCAGAAGATTCCCTATGTAACCAATCCGACTGTGATCCGAGGGAAAATCTCCGGGCACACGGTGGAACACGGACTCACACTGCATAATGAACCCCCGCGCTCCGCCGAGCTTACCGCTAAAGCGGGCGGGGGTCGGAATCGGTGTGAGCCGAACCGGTGCCACTGGAGCCGGCTGGACGGCCACTGGAACAGCAGGAGCCGCGCCACCCTGGCGAGCCGGGGGGAACGGCTGTTGAGGATCCAAGCGGCCCAACCGGTTAGTTAAATTCAATAATTGATTAAAGATCACCTGTTGTTGATAAGCTATTTGATCCACTCTAGCCTCGAGAGTGGAAAACCGGTGTGCGAGCCCGCCGTCCGCCGAGCCGCTCTGCTGAAGCCGTACTGACATAACGCACGGCTCAGGAGACGCACACACACAGGCTTAGAGTAGTTCAAAGAGTTTATTAACAACAGGAGTGAATGAGTGCGTGTCTGCGGGATGTAAATGTGTTGGTGATGGTGTCTGCTCCAGGCACAGAGGCAGGTGACCGTACAGCCGAGCAACCCTATGGAGAGAGCACAGGGAGAGGGTGACGGGCATACACCAACACAGGAGGAATTTATGGCGAGAGAAGGACTTACTTGGTGGGTCAGGACAGCTGGCACAACAAGGGGGTGAAGCCCGGAAGACAGCCACCTGGAGAGCTCCGTGCAGCAGCGAGGATTGGGCGATGGAGAGGAGATGTCCGCCGCTGGGAAATCCACCTGTGCACAGGGGAGAAGACTGAAGAGAAAAGGTAAGCGATCTTCTTACCAAAATGGTTACGCTGAAGGGAAGTATGCTCACAACGGTGAGGGACGAAGTCTGACGGCTTCAGGCCGAGCCTCCGGGCGAGACGGCCTTTATCCCTCGCCGCTGATGATTGGCAGGTGCGTGAGCAGGTGGCGCCGCTGATGAATGGCGCGGCGTGACACAAACTCACAACAGGCGATTGGTGCCTTATTTCTGCCCTGAAAGGGCGAATTATGACAACAACTTTTAATGTTAGACAAATATAACTGAGTAAATGTAAAATAGTTTTTAGATGATGACTTCATTTATTAAGGAAAAAAAGCTATCCAAACCTACCTGACCCTATGTGAAAAAATAATTGCCCTCCTTGTTACATCATGAATTAACTGTGATTAACCACATTTTTTGGAAAGCTGACTTCAATTTCACTAGCCACACCCAGGCCTGATTACTGCCAGACCTGTTGAATCAAGAAATCACTTAAATAGAACCCCTCTGACAAAGTGAAGCAGGCTAAAATATCTCAAAAAGCAACACATCATGCAAAAGAAATTCAAGAACAGATGAGAAACAAAAACCCAGAACAACATCTAAAGAACAGCAGACCTCAATGTAATATTATTGTTTTATTATGCAGTGCGGTGTAGTGGTGGTCACTTCCTCTTCCGCCACTGCACCGCCCTATAAATATCAGCAGGCATCCCTATTCAGCCACTTTGCCGATGCCCCTGTACTGTGGCTGCACTGTGTTGTCAAACCCCAATAAAGCTGAGTTCAGCTGTGCACCTGGCCTCGTCATTACGGAGGTAATTTCAGACATAACACTGACTTTCCTCAATTTGGACACTGATCCATGAGTCAATGATAAAAACGAGACTTGGCAAAAATGGCATCCATGGGAGAGTTCCACAACAAAAACCACTGCTGTCCAAAAAGAACACAAACATTTGCTAACAAAGCATCTTGATGGTCCTCGCGACTTTTGGGAAATATTCTGTGGAGTGATGAGACAGAATTTGAACTTTTTTGAAAGTGTGCATCCTGTTACATCTGGCACACAGTATTTCATAAAAAGAACATGCCAACAATCAAACATGGTAATAGTAGTGTGATGGTCTCTGAGGCTACTTCAGGACCTGGGCGATGTGCTGTAATTGATGGAACCATGAATTCTGCTGGAAAAATCCTTAAGAGAATGTCCGGCCGTCAGTTCATGACCTCAGGCTCAAGCCCTCTAATGTAACTGAATTAAAACAATTCTGAAAAGAAGAGCAGGCCAAAATTCATCAACAGGGATGTAAAAAACTCATTGCTAGTTATCGCAGACGCTTGATTGCAGTTGTTGCCTCCAAGGATGGCACAACCAGTTATTAGGTTTAGGGGAATGTTAAAATTTGTTTGATGATCTGAAACATTTAAGTGTGACAAATATGCAAAAATATAAGAAATCAGGAAGGGGACAAATATTTTTTCACAGCACTGTACGCCATCATGTCCAATATGCAGTGTCACTCATGAATATGTCTTTATTGAAAGCAAAATAAGCAAATGATCAATCAGATGTTTGCTGCATAACCCTGCATGACGTATCATAATATTTTTACCATCAAAGAACTGATTATCATTGATCAGTATTTCAAGGAATATGTGTACTGATCACATTTTGCTTTTATTTCCAATGATTATCTGTTTCCAGGAGTCGATGCTTTGTAACTTGCAGTCACTTGAGAGACATTACAGTCAGTGTTTGTTTCTGCAAAGATTAAGTTACACCTAATTTATTAAGTGAATGGTGGGAATTGGAATTACAAGAGGCCCCCTTTTTCAGACACACTACACAATGTACTGACTAAATGTCTTTAGTGAAAGCTGTCTGCTTGGGAGGTTCTATTCACTCTTCAGTTTTGAACATATTTGTTAAAGCAATCCATTAGCATCAGCAACTCAGTTTGTGTCATTGCTGCTCACATTTGTGTTCAGCAATGCCAATTCCAAAGCGTCGTCGCAGAAAAATGATTAAACAATACCACACAGCTAGTTCTCCACTGATGCTATTGTCTACTTCTATCACTCATTTTGACAGTTATGATCACTAAGCAAAGTTTACATTATCTAACAAATATTATGTTTTGTAGTGCTGATTTCTACCTGTATTTACATTATTTAGCTCAGAGGTTGGCTCAGCTATTCAGCTGTCCTTCAGTATGAAGACATTATGATTAAACCACAAAACCCTTAAAATAAAGGTAAAACATCCAAACCGCCCTGATGATAGTTATACATTAGTTTACAGTAAATATGCAAATGTATTCACATATATTTTTGTCTTTCCTATTTTCTTGGTTATTTGCAACTTTTTTCGTTGGAAACTTTATATGTCTTTCCTCAGGAATTTCTGACTTTTTTCTCAGCTATTTGAGAGTTCATTCTTGCAGTTGTGTGACTTTTTCTTGGATGTTTCTTCATAAATGGGAAACTATTTTCTTAGATGTTTTTTCTACATTTCTCATAGATTTGTGGCTTTTCTAATGAATTTGCAAAAATGAATTCTGTTTTCAACAGGGAGAGATTACTATAAAAGCCATGTGGCTCCGGAGCTACAGGCTGCAGACCTCTGACCTCACATTACCACCATGGCTAGCATGAGGAGTCAAAATAAGACGGTGACAATTTTAAAACTGAAAAAAACTTTAGTAGCAATTAGCTGGGTTATGAGGTGTCAGTGCTGCTCGGTCTGAGCTCTGTGCAATTACCTGTTAATTAGTTCTCAGTAATGAACATGCAGTGAACGTATAAATACATCAGCCAGAAAAGTTTGTTAAAATACCATTAATTTACTTTATGCTGTTGTAATGACTTAATTAAATGAATCCTTCTGTCAGTGTTTTTGATAAGAAAAAAATAACAGCAGAGCAACAGGTTGTCCTCGGTAGATGGTGTTAGCTGGATAATAAGATGGATAATACAGTCGTGGGAACGTCTGGTGGAAACGGACTAGCTGGCAGACAGAATGTGCTACGACAAGCTGATTGTGTTCCCAGTTGGGCCAGGACCTGTGAGCACGAGGTGGACACCCTTCATCAGCCCCCATCCCCACCCTTACACTGGCCTTCCAGGCCCTCATTTTCCGCATGATTAGCTAGCCACCTGTCCTGCGGCAGGCCCTTGGCCTCTGGGCCGTGCGCACCATGGCACTATTTAATACTGGCATGATTTTCAGAGAGACATGCCTCATCACTGTGAATTTGATGAAAAGAATTTCTCAAGAATTATGCCTCAACATGTTCTGATATCTGTATATTAGAATGGGAACAGACTGATTTTGATCAATAGATAAGTTATGCATCAGTTTCTAAAGCAGAGGGTTTTGTTTGTGTGTTTATTTAGTAGCCTTTTTTTAAAAAAAAAAATCATAGACTGGAAAAAATACAACCAAAACACAAGCAATAACCATTTGGAAAAACTGGACTTCAGATACTGATCTCCAGTCATGTTGTAGTTCTCACAGGAATCAGTGGAAGGCACTGTTTACTACAGAATCGCTGCTCCAGAGCTGCTGGATGGTAAATAGCCGTAAGTCTAAAATCCTCCTGCACAGATGATAAATGTGAAACAACTGAGTGGCTTTTGGTAAAACAGCAGCATATTAATGCCAAAAAGATAGTTGCATAAGAAGAATTTACATGATAACCCATCAAAAATACGCCAAAAATAATTTCACTTGTATTATCCCTCGGTGAATAAATAAGTCTCATTGTTTGAGATGCAGAATTAATCATTATTGGGATCTTTTATCTTCAAACTCCTGCTCAAAGCTAATCTCACAGTAGGAGATGCAGGGATCCAGATTGTGTTAAAGCCGTGTGCCTGACAGAGGCTGATTTTATTCCTCTCCTCTGAATACATTTTCCACCTGTTTGAACCTGTTGTGTGATGCACAGTGGCACAGCACGACACACCGTGTTATCCCTTGGTAATTCAGCCCGCTGGTAATACATTTATGCTCCGTCAGAGCAAGGGATTGGCCCTGACCCATGTTGGCCTCGCCTGTGATGTTGGTGGCTTTAGACAGCAGGGACAAAAAGAGGGTTACTAAAGAGGAATGGAGGCCTTAGAGGGAAAGGTGAACCCTCCCTCACTTACAATTATGACACGGCAGCACTTTAATGTGCAGCAGATTTTCATGTTCTTCATCTTCACTCTTGTGGGACCTTATATACTTTTAAATTTCACCACCATATTTTATTAATAACAGAGCAATGTTATGAGAATATTTGAGAATCTAACCAATTCCTCAAATCTGTTATTTTAATAAAATGTTTAACGTGCTGAAAATATCCATGAAATGCAGTTTAACCCATAAGAACCCATGGTCACATAATTTTCCTTGAAGGAGAAAGAGGTCTGGGTTCTTATGGGTTAAAGTACTTCTAAAAGCTGCAACAGTATACAGTGACTATAGTGCTGCTGTTCACAAATGATGCAGCACCTCCCAATAGCAGGTCCGCGCCACTGGAATTGGATCTGATATTTTGCCAGTTAGATTCTCCATACCAGGGAGAGTCGTTGACACAAATTCTCACACCAGACTTTTCAATACTGATCCATGCTTAATTGAACACAGGTGGGAGTTTGGCAGCAGAGAGAGAGAGACAGGGAGAGAGCGAGAGGGTGAGGTAGGGAGGGAGGATGTAAGACAGAGCAAAGTTTTTCCAAGTCTTTGTCCCTCCTCAATTTGCATGCCTAATGAAGCTGAGCAGGAGTTAATAGCGGGTGTAATGACTTCTGACTGGCTGGGCTTTGGGCTGCTGGGACAGAGAAGGGCTCCGAATGGCTAACCGTGGAGTAAAGTGGGCAGATGCAGGAAGGCATGCATTCTGTGGGACACAAAGCAGGAGGCTGGACTCCTGTCTCATGCAGATTTTAGAAACTTTACTCAACAATTCATACAGGTTAATTATATACAGTATAACCTTCATCATGGGAACATATTGTTGGATTTACAGAGATTTTCTAAGTTGGATTTTCCCAATTACTGGCTGGGTTTTGAACGGCTTAACCTCTTGAAGTCAGACTAAAGTATGTGTCTCACGGTGAATGCTGACAGAACGTTCAGAACCAACTTTTCTGATGAATACTCGCGGAAATCAGGGTTTGCCTCTGTCATTAGCAATATCACTGACAATTACCGACAATTAAAAACATTTGCGCAAATGTTTGTGAAAAACAGTTGATGAACATTTGCGACTGTTAGCAAATGTTGGTGACGGTGTTTTACAATGATTAGCAACTATTTGCCACTGTTTGGGAGCTTTTGCCAACTCCAGGTAAAATACCATGTGAATGTCAGGCAAATCTTGGAGCCAACCCTATAAAAAGGGTGACCAAACCCTGCCCAGCATTCACATTTTAGAGGTTCCTAAAGGTTCTTAAACAGTTGCTAGTGTTCACTACTTGGCGACCAAAAAGAACTTGAGCGACACGTGTTACAACCATTTGCACATGCTTACTGTACAACTACTTTGCAAACATTTGCAACTGTTTGCAGAAAAATAAATTATCAACCAGAAAAGAAAACCTGTTTGTAAACTGTTTTGCAACCTTTTACGAACCCTGACAAAACTCCAAAATCACGTTTATCAGGGTTCGCTGCCCCATGAAAAACTAGCTTATGCCCCCGTCACACTTATTCAGAATCAGCAGGAATCAAGCAGAACCAGCCGGAATGAAGAATTTTCAAAATTTGCACCACATTCGGGAGGGAATTTCAAATTGACCTAAATAGTCCAAATATGTAAGAAAAAGAAAGACACACAGGCTTATACAGGGTGTTCTAATTTTTTCACACGACTGTATGTGTAGTAATATGACTCTATGGGGACTATGATTCGATACTCCAGGTGAGGAACTGGAAAAATCCAACCTCGGACCACTTCTGTACCAAGCACACCAGTCTACCAAGGACAGGAGTGTATTTAGAAAGAAAAAAAAAAAAAGTTATGTGAGTTAAACAAGAGTTTTTATAAATCTTTCAGACCTTTTTATGACAAAGGTGGCAGAAACATTTCTCTGTCAGTCCGATTTAGATATCTCATGAAAAATTAATGAGAATAGACACAAAAATTAATTCAGGACAGATACCAGTGGACCATCTTCTTTGCCTGATTCAGAGGCAGTAACTTGGATATTTGCTGTGTGATGCACATTTTAAAACTTTTAATAATTCTCTCAACCTGATTTCACAGTTACCACGACAAACCTCAATAGTTTTATGTCACTGTAATTAAAAGAACCCTTTTCACAGGTTTGCGTGCAGGCAGATGGATGTGGTCAGGGTTAACAGACTGGTAAGGTATTCACTGAGTGCCTGTGGATGTCACTGTTAATAAACAAAGTCAAATGATGTGATCCTGAGGAGCAAAGCTAACGGTTATTCCCACTCACCTGTGGCCTCTCTTGAAAAAGAGCCGCTATCATCTCTGTACCAGGTCCGCCACACCCCTGATTACCAGAGTACCAACAAAGCTGAGTGCCAAGCTGGGGTCAAAACTACTACCAGAGGAGCTGCTGCATTAGGCTCCAGCAGACGACTCCCTGCCATTTTGTCACTCTTGCTTTTGTCAAGAGTGTGTGCTTAACTGGGTTTCTGTTACTTTGCTGAAGAATAACATTTTTCTTTGCATTGCCTATATTGTATCTAACACTAGCGGTTGGCATGGAGATCTTTTCATGCATTTTGTAAAAAGCTCAACATAGCATCATATGTCAGCGATGGTAACAGCACCGAGATAATCCATCCACCTGACAGGTGTTGCATAACAAGAAACTTTTTAAATAATGTGATTGTATTAGTTGGAGAGCCAGGTGGATTTTATTCACACTATTGAGTACGAAAGGTTTGAGTGTGTAATTCTGTTGTAAATCGCCTATCAATGAAAGAATGGGGTGTCTTAAGTTGCACAATCCTGGGGTTTGGTCCCTGAGGGTCTCAAAAGGGGACCCAAAAATCCATTTAAACAAACTTTCAAGTACAACAACCGTTTCAAGCCTGTTTCATTTAGATCACCCTTCACATTAAACTGATGCAACTTAAGACATGAAAATGTCTGGGGTTACTAATTAAGACACCTACTAATTAACGACCAATTAACGATTTATCTAAACTTTCAAGTACAACAAAAATTCTTTTTGCAAATGATAATTTACTAATCCTAGACACCATATCCACAACTTAAGACGCAATTTTTCCTGGGGTTTGTAGATAAGACGGAGGTGTTTTGACCCCAAGGGATACGAAGACCCTCAAAACTGAACTTATTCAAAAGAGGGAGTACAACAATTTTGATTGATGCTATGGATAAAACATTATTTCAAATGAACAAAAATGCAATTTAAGACATGACAATGTCTGGGGTTACTAATTAAGACACTCGCTAATTAACGACTAATTAACAATTTATTTAAACTTTCAAGTACAACAAAAATTCTTTTTGCAAAAGATAACTCAGTAACCCTAGATACCATATCCACAACTTAAGATGCAATTTTTCCTGGTGTCTGTAGATAAGATGGGGGTCTTTGGACCCTGAGGGATATGAAGACCCTTATACAAAAGAGGGAGTACAACAATTTTGATTGATGCAATGGATAAAACATTATTTCAAATGAACAAAAATACAATTTAAGACACCAAAATATCTGGGGTTGTTAATTAAGACAACTACTAATTAACGACTAATTAATTAATGATCGATTTATTTAAACTTTCATGTAACACAAAAATTCTTTTTCCAAAATATAATGCGGCATGGAATGTACATTGTGATGTACGACACAGTTTATTGTTTGAAAGTGGTTATTTGGCAAGAAAATGTCTTATTGTTTCATAGCGACCAAATCGGAATCCTAGGTCAAGTCACTCTGTCGTAATTTTACTGCGATCATCTCATTCGTGATCGTCATCACTGTCTTCATCAGAGGATTCCATTTCTCTTGGCAGAGGATCATGATCTTCATCCATGTCATCATCCGTACCACCATCTTCCTGGGCATCATCACTGTTGTCATCTGGCTCTGTTTCGACCTGAACCTCTGGAATGAGTGCAGGGGGCATCTGTTCTCCATTGAACCAAATGATGCGAAATTCGCCGTCGACATTTTCCCATCCATTGGTGGGTGTTTTGTCCAGGTCTTGGTGATGAGCACTACCCCATAATCTTGCAACGAATGCACTTCTGTCCACGTGAGGTGCTAGTTCCGCTTCACATGGTGGAATGCTACTGCTTGCAATGCTTTTAAGCTTCTCAAATGGGTGCTTAGCATTTGACTTTCTTTTGTAGGTTTTCTTGACCACGTTGAACCGGTGCTTGTTGAGTGGGACAAGTTTCCGTGCTCCGTACAACACGCAGACAAAATCCTGCAAGATTTGGATGACTTCATCTGTTGGGACAGCGTGACTCAATGAAGCAAACGCTCTCTGGAACTTGTCACTTTTTGCCACAACTGCATATGGCCTGTTCTTTCCTTTCCTTGCAAAGGCAGAGGTATAGTCACAGCCAGTGAATGCGTGTAGGCCGGGGAGTGCAGCACACATAGCTTGGCCTATCGCAGCAGCAATCTTAGTTACGTTTACATAACGCAGGTTGCCTTGTCCTCTTGTCCCAACCTCCATCCACAGAGTGGAGGAAACTCGATGGACATGGTGTAGGAGTAACACTAGAATGTCAGTGTCAGAAGCTCTTACGACTATGTCGCCAGGTGTGGACTTGTCCGCCTCAATCATGTGAAGGATGACTCGGGTGTCGGCCTCCGAGTGATTGCAGTTTAGAGATCGGACTGATTCTGCGTTTACTTCTCCATCTTCTACGAAGTACCGAGTGCACTCTCCCATCACTCCCAAATACACTTCCCTTCCATCAAGAAGAGGCCTGTAGAAGTCGCTTGACCAATCCTTTGTGAGAAAGAGGGGTAGCTCTCGTTTGAACGACTCCCTCTCGAGTTGTTTCTTGAGACTTGAGTCTCTTTTCTGTTGAGGTCCTTCAATAACTAGTTCCCCTCCCACAACAGCTTCTCTGCACTCTCGCTCACAGTCCTTGATGGATGGTCTTTCATACGTATCGAAGTTGATGTCGATTCTCCATGACTTATATGCCAAGCTAGTAACCAGGATGTTTCGTGACAGCTCCCCGTATGTTGCAGGCTGATCCGGCGACATGCAGTGGAATTGGAAATTGCCGTCAATGATATGAGTACCTACAAATGATAGGCTGCCATGGTCACTGACAGTTCCCTCCAGAATTTTGAACAATTTGCTTTTATCCGTGTGAGCCATCGTGCCATCACTGTGACACATTGAAAGTGACACCGGTGTCAGTGGAAATGAGAAGACAAGCTCAAGGTCAACGTCACCTGTTGCTGCTGTGAAGGCAATGCGGCCAAGAAGTGCACTGGTACATTTGAGTTGTGCCTCTTTGGCGTTTTTGTCTGCTTTTCGATTGGTTACGCATTCACTTGCGAACGTGCGAAGAGGATGTTTGCGAATTGGTTTTTCAAAACGCTCTGCACTTTCGAGGCATTCTTTTACAAAGCTTTCATGCCTATTCTTGCCGTCTTCTGGAATGTTCAACAATGATGTACTCGTGGCATCTGTTACACTCTTCCCAGTGCTGATGTTAATGAGAGGCAAGCTTGGATCAAGTGTGAAAGGGTTGGCGCAAGACTCAATGTGATTGATGATCTTCTGCAGATCCTCATTGTCTTTCCTGATTCTGGCTGGACTGAGCTCAGTTTGAGTGTCGCTTGTATTCCCCATTCCGACCATAGTAAGAGCTTCATTCACAAGTGCTGCTCGGCTGCTCTTGGTGACACTCCACCGCAGTCTTGAGCTGTAGTTGTTTGTGGACGATGTATATCCCGTCATTTGGGAGGCCGCATCTGCATTGACTGCTTGCTCCAAGGTGAGATCGACTGGAATTTGTGCAAATTCATTGTTCGATCGTCTGACTGAGAAGCCTCCATCCTCTAGAATCTGCCGCAGCCCGGGATGCGAATCAGCTAAGTTCATCAAGTCAAGCTGGTATTTCGACATCCAGCGGCCATAGTTCTGTCGGTTTGTTGCGAAATACAGATCAATCATCACATTACCACCAACTGGGAATTCCCAGAAACTATTATGAGCTTATCCAGCATCCAGCTGTTAACTAATTGTGAAAAACAAATGCCTTACCAGCAAACCTCAGGGATAACTGTTCCAAGTGGTTCATTTCATGTCAGGGGTCCCTAAATTATAAAAAGCTGAACGAATTCCTAAAGTACGTGTACTTAAAATCGTGAACAAATCATTAATTGCTTGTTAATTAGTAAGCCTCTTATCCACATACCCCAGGAAAAATTGTGTCTTAAGTTGTGCATATTGTGTTTAGAGTCACTAAATTATCTTTTACAAAAAGAATTTTTGTTGTACTTGAAAGTGTAATTAAATTGGTAATTAGTTGTTAATTAGCAGTTGTCTTAATTAATATCCATCCATCCATCCATCCATCTTCCATCCATCCATCTTCTACCGCTTAATCCTTTTCGGGTCGTGGGGGGGCTGGAGCCTATCCCAGCGTCTTTGGGCGAGAGGCAGGGTACACCCTGGACAGATCGCCAGTCCATCGCAGGGCCAACACAGAGAGACAGGCAACCATTCACTCTCACAGTCAGACCTAAGGACAATTTAGAATCCCCAGTTGATGCCAATTAACCTAACTTGCATGTTTTTGACATGTGGGAGGAAACCGGAGTGCCCGGAGTAAACCCACGCAGATACGGGGAGAACATGCAAACTCCACACAGAAGGGTCACCGATGGTCTGGGGGTGGGATCGATCCCACGACCTTCTCGTTGTGCTGGCACTGTGCTAACCACTGCTCCACCGTGCTGCCCGTCTTAATTAATAACCCCAGATATTTTGGTGTCTTAAATTGCATTTTTGTTCATTTGAAATAATGTTTTATCCATAGCATCAATCAAAATTGTTGTACTCCCTCTTTTGAATAAGTTCAGTTTTGAGGGTCTTCGTATCCCTTGGGGTCAAAACACTTCCGTCTTATCTACAAACCCCAGGAAAAATTGCGTCTTAAGTTGTGGATATGGTGTCTAGGATTAGTAAATTATCATTTGCAAAAAGAATTTTTGTTGTACTTGAAAGTTTAGATAAATCGTTAATTGGTCGTTAATTAGTAGGTGTCTTAATTAGTAACCCCAGACATTTTCATGTCTTAAGTTGCATCAGTTTAATGGGAGGGATGATCAAAATGAAACAGGCTTGAAATGGTTGTTGTACTCGAAAGGTTGTTTAAATGGATTTTTGGGTCCCCTTTTGAGACCCTCAGGGACTAAACCCCAGGATTGTGCAACTTAAGACGCCCCATTCTTTCATTGATAGGCGATTTACAACAGAATTACACACTCAAACCTTTCGTACTCAATAGTGTGAATAAAATCCACCTGGCTCTCCAACTGTATGTTGCACAGGTGGGACTTAGGGGGCTTTCACACCTAACCGAAAAGTCCGGACCAAAATTTTGGGTGTAAAAACTTCCCCGAACCATGGTCTGGACCAAAGAGCCGAAATAGGGTCCAGCAAAAAGAGGTGGTCCAGATCAAACTCAAGCTTGTTCCGGTTTGTTTGAAAGCAGTTTTCAGAAAGGTTTGGACTTTCAGACCAAACACAGGAAGTTAAGGCAGCCGATACAAGGTAAAATGAGTTGCAGTATGACTTTGAGAGAGGAAGAGACACAGATTTTAATTGAAATATGGTCCGTTAGTGGCATAAAGAGTCAGTTAAAATAAAATCATAAAAATGCAGAAACTTACCAGATATTTTTGGAGGGGGTGTGATGGAGAGAAGTGAAAGATTGGAGGATCAATGAGCTGAAAATCGTCATGAGAAGGACAAATGTAATTTTTAATGAAGACCTGGAATAATATACTAGCCTCACTAAACTAGTTCACAGACTAATATCAAGGAGTCTGAACCAGTTTCCACTTAAAGTGCAATTACTAATGTTTTCAGAGCTGCAAAAACCACCTCAGAGGGTGAGTAGCAACTTGCTAACTGCAGCTTCTGTGCTAACATCACCATGACAACAGGACATCAGTGCTTTATGTAGTTGTTTGGTCTGCTTGGATAAAGAGCAGTGTGAAACCAAACCTAGTCGGACCAAATGTAGACAATGTGTGTGTGGACTTTCAGGTGTGAAAATGGCAATAGATAGACTTTCCAGGGTACACAAGATACAGTGGTATGAAAAAGTGTTTGCCCCCTTCGTGATTTCTCATTTATTTGTGTTTGTCACACTTAAATGTTTCAGATCATCAAACAAATTTAAATATTAGACAAAGATAACACAAGTAAACACAAAATGCAGTTTTTAAATGAAGGTGTTTATTATTAAGGGTAAAAAAAAATCCAAACCTTCATGACCCTGTGTGAAAAAGTGATTGCCCCCCTGTTAAAGCATAAATTAACTGTGGTTTATCACATCTTTGGAAAGCTGAGTTCAATTTCTCTAGCCACACCCAAGCCTGATTACTGCCACACCTGCTCTCAATCAAGAAATCACTTAAATAGGACCTGCCTGACAAAATGAAGTAGACAAAAAGATCCTCAAAAGCTAGACATCACCCAGAGAATTCAGGAATAAGTGAAAAACAAAGTAATTGAGATCTATCAGTCTGGAAAAGGTTATAAAGCCATTTCTAAAGCTTTGGGACTCCAGTGAACCACAGTGAGAGCCATTAACCACAAATGGCAAAAACATGGAACAGTGGTGAACCTTCCCAGGAGTGGCTGGCTGACCAAAATTACCCCAAGAGCGCAACGATGACTCATCCAAGAGGTCACAAAAGACCCCACAACAACATCCAAAGAACTGCAGGCCTCACTTGCCACAGTTAAGGTCAGTGTTCATGACTCCACCATAAGAGAGAGACTGGGCAAAAATGGCCTGCATGGCAGAGCTCCAAGGCGAAAACCACTGCTGAGCAAAAAGAACATAAAGACTTATTTCAGTTTTGCCAGAAAACACTCTTGATGATCCCCAAGACCTTTGGGAAAATACTCTATGAACTGACGAGCCAAAAGTTGAGCTTTTTGGAAGGTATGTGTCCCATTACATCCGGTGTAAAAGTAACACAGCATTTCAGAAAAGGAACATCATACCAACAGTAAAGTATGGTGGTGGTAGTGTGATGGTTTGGGGCTGTTTTGCTGCTTCGGGACCTGGAAGAATTGTTGTGGTAAATGGAACCATGAATTCTGCTGTCTGCCAAAAAGTCCTGAAGGAGAATGTCTGGCCATTTGTTTGTGACCTCAAGCTGAAGAGTACTTGGGTTCTGCAGCAGGACAATGATCCAAAACACACCAGCAAGTCCACCTCTGAATGGCTTAAGAAAAACAAAATGAAGACTTTGGAGTGGCCTAGTCAAAGTCCTGACCTGAATCCAATTGAGATGCTGTGACATGACCTCAAAAAGGTGGTTCATGCTCGAAAACCCTCCAGTGTGGCTGAATTACAACAATTCTGCAAAGATGAGTGGGCCAAAATTCCTCCACAGCGTTGTAAAAGACTCATTGCCAGTTATTGCAAATTCTTGATTGCAGTTGTTGCTGCTAAGGGTGGCCCAATCAGTTATTAGGTTTAGGGGGGAATCACTTTTTCACACAGGGCCATGTAGGTTTGGATTTTTTTTTCTCTTAATAATAAACGCCTTGGGGCCGCGTCCCTCGTGGTTTTTTGTGGGGGGTGCTTCGGGAGTATGGGGTATCGGGCTTGTTGTTATGAGCTATTTGGTCTCTGTACGACCGTTGTGAGAGTTTGGTTCGTATTGCCAACGCTCGGTCGGACTCATTCCCAGTGAGAGTTGGACTCCGCCAGAGCTGCCTTTTGTCACCGATCCTGTTCATAATTTTTATGTACAGGATTTCTAGGTGCAGCCAGGAAATGGAGGGTGTCATGCTTGGTGACCACAGGATCTCACCTCTGTTGTTTGCAGATGATGTTGTCCTGTTGGCTTCATCCAGCAATGACCTACAGCTCTTGCTGGGACGGTTTGCCACTGAGTGTGAAGCAGCTGGGATGAGAATCAGCACCTCCAAGTCCGAGTCCATGGTCCTCAGCCGGAAAAAGGTGGATTGTCCTCTCTGGGTTGGGGACAGGCTCCTGCCCCAAGTGGAGGAGTTTAAGTATCTTGGGGTCTTATTCACGAGTGAGGGGAAAATGGAGCGAGAGATTGACAGATGGATTGGAGCAGCATCTGCAGTGATGCGGACGTTGTACCGGTCTGTTGTGGTGAAGAGGGAGCTGAGTTCTAAGGCAAAGCTATTGATTTACCAGTCAATCTACGTTCCTACCCTCACCTATGGTCACGAGCTTTGGGTAATGACCGAAAGAACAAGATCGCGGATACAAGCGGCTGAAATAGATAGATAGATAGATAGATAGATAGATAGATAGATAGATAGATAGATAGATGTACTTTATTGATCCCAAACTGGGAAATTACAGTGTAACAGCAGCATGGCAGGTGACAGCCAAACAACAGAAACACACACGACAGACAAAGGGATTACCCATGGAAAGTAAAAACTAACACGACTATAGAACCTACGTATATACATCATAGCTTAATACATGAATCATCCCCAAAATGAGCTTTCTCCTTAGGATTGCTGGACTCACCTTCAGAGATAGGGTGAGGAGCTTAGTCATCCGAGAGAGGCTCAGAGTAGAACCGCTGCTCCTCCACATTGAAAGGAGTCAGTTGAGGTGGTATGGGCATCTGATTAGGATGCCTCCTGGACGCCTCCCACTTGAGGTGTTTCGGGCACATCCCACTGGGAGGAGACCCCGGGGCAGACCCAGGACTCGGTAGAGAGACTATGTCTCCCAGCTGGTCTGGGAACCCCTTGGTATCCTCTCTGAAGAGCTGGAGCAGGTGGCTGAGGAGAGGGAAGTCTGGGCTTCTCTGCTTGAACTGCTGCCTCCGCGACCTGGACCTCCGGAAAAGCGGTAGAAGATGGATGGATGGATGGAATAAACACCTTCATTTAAAAACTGCATTTTGTGTTTACTTGTGTTAGCTTTGTCTAATATTTAAATTTGTTTGATGATCTGAAACATTCAAGTGTGACAAGCATACAAAGAAATGAGAAATCAAGAAGGGGGCAAACACTTTTTCACACCACTGTAGCTCCCCAAAGCGCAAATTGTCTGATGCTTTAAGCAGTAGTAAAAGACCTAAACTTTCTATTTGCTTCAAGTACAGTTATGTAAAGCCCCATAAGCATGTCAGCTGTCTTATCTCTCCATGAATTAACCTTTGAATGATGTTCCAGACAGAATTCATTGTGCTACTGTTACATAAGATGACACTCTTTCATATAGATTGGCAGGGTCAGTTATTTGTTTTTCTCAAGGCCTACTTCAGGTTCTTTTAGCTTGTGCTGCGCTAAAGGGCAAGGGAGCCAGTTCTCTGCCTTTTTGATTTTAGACCTGTTTCTCCTGTTTTCAGATCTTGGAATTTTAGGATTTGTACTTTTAGTTTCTTTTAGCCTAGACACATTTTATTTTTAGGCAATGTGGGTTTTTTGTTAGATGTTGTGGCCTCTGTAACTTTTGGTCCAATTAGTTTTTCCTGTTTTTAAATTAAAATCACCCTTTATTGTCATTCAATCATACAACCAATCATGTACAGTAGAACGAAATTGTGTTTTTCCTATCTACAGTGTTAATCACACACACCCCAAGTGTAGAATCAGAGGGCTGCTGCCATGCAAGGCGCCGCCACAAATTCCCCTCCTCCATTCCATTATTGCTGAGCACCAAGCTGGATGGCAGGAAGTTCCACTTTTATATGGTCTTCGGCATGACCCGGCCGGGATTTGAACCCCTGTCTCCCGGGTGTGGGGTGGATGCTCTACCAACTGAGCCACCACTCCGGTAACTCTGTTTCTGTTAACTCTTGAATGTAAGTCTTTTGTTGCATCTTATAACGGTCCAGTGGTCATTTGATTGGATCTGGATACTTTTACCGTACTTCTTTGTTTCCACTATACAATTGGAGGTGACAACCAGTGCTCTAAGTGTGTAGCAAAAATGCTATTATATATCTATTAATTTATTTATCTCATTTTAAATGTTTGGGGCACCACCTCTGTTGAAGTGGAGGACTCATCAACAACTGAACTTCAGAATTACCAATGATTAATAATCAGTGCTCAATAATAATAATAATAATAATAATAATAATAATAATAATAATAAAAATAATCTCAGTTGCTTCATATGTGAGTTCATTACACTAAAGTTAATCTAAAATTGGATACACATACCATGCATTCAACTCCATTTAACAATTTAATGAAAAGCCCAACATAAGAATACAAACATCTACATACAGTATGTACTTACAGTATGTACTTACATTCAGTGATGTAAACAGTTAGGTTTGCATATATGAGGGAACAAAATTATTTACAGTTCTGTCTATGTGTGATAGTGGAACATGACTGTTTTTCTGATGGGGGAATCTGTAGAGCCACTGGAGAAAAACTGAGTTTAACGCAACATTAATGAAAATGAGAATTTTGGAAAATTGTTGGGAAAAGAAGATTAATTTCAATGTTAAGCTCCAAAGGAATGGTGGCTACAAAAAATTTGTAAAACACAGAACGTAAAATACAGTTCTGTTTACCAAAAGGAGGTCCTTGGATCTTGTGGGGGTTGAAGCTGTAACATGGTTAAACTAGTCTTGATAAAGTTCAAACTGGCTAGTATCGTGGAAAAGAATAGCATTACTCAGGGGTGCAGGACTGAACTTTAAAGTACACATCCCCTCCCCCTATAACAAGAAACACTCACAATAAATAAATCAGATAAAAAAGCTAACAAAGAAAGAAAAAAATATCATTAAAACAAAACAAGCATTTCATTTTTTTTTTCTATTGTCTAGTATATGTGATCTGTACTGAGGTTTTGTAGGTCAGTTTTAAAGGAGTCATTGACTGGAAGATTGTGTTTTTGTAGGTTTTAACCTTCTGAAAGGCATCTATTGGTCACTTGAGCATCAAAAAATATCAAAACACTTAAAAAACAAACAAACTATACAGCCTTTATATCAGTTTTCATTTTCAAAAACCAAAACTGATGATTCTGGATTTGCCACAGGAAATCATTTACATAATAAACTCAGCCCAGCGCATCCATGATACCCACCCGCTGCTGTATTATTGACCAGCCTCATCCAGCAGCAAACAGGAAACCCTGCACACTCAAGCAGGCCAACATTGGCACAAACTCCCAAAGGATGCATCTTTAAGAGAAAAGTGTCTAGAATTTATTTTAATGAGCATTCCAGAGGATTTTAGCCCAAACTTCTTACTCTGTTCTGGTTCTTTCACTGCAAATTAATTCCAAAGCCTTGTAAAGTATAACTTAGGTTTTGCCAAAAAGGGAAACTCTCATTAAGGACACCACTATACTGCACGTAGTGATGCTGTAAAATACCTAAACATTTAAAATCTGAACTGTAATTCAGCATATGTGACCACACAATTCATGCATCGGGTGAGCTGCTGGATCACAGTGAAACAGGTAAGGCACACAATCGGGAGTCTCTGTGGAGCTGTTTTGCTGTGCCCAGCTGTTTCGTTGTTTCTCCAGTTAGAAGCAGCTGGTTGGCTGTGCCCAGCCAGCCATGAGCTGACGCCATTTTGCAGTCCTCATTGTTATGTCTGGAAATGAGCGTAGACACGTCCACGTTTTGAGACTAGCTTTATTGAAGTGTTGGCATAAGACAGTGGTACAGACGGTGGGTAGCTGGTGGTAGGTAGGGCGCCAAGACACAGGGTTGGCCCTGGCCAGCCGTATAATATACCCCTGACATGCTGACATCGTATGTGCGTACGTGCTATCGCAGCGTGATGCGTCATGCAGTTTCCCATACACTACATTTACTTCCCCCTTGAGAAACTTAGAACATTAGCTCGTTTAGCTAGCTTAGCAGAAACATGCTGGCATAAGAACATACTTAGCTTGTCAGATTAATGTAAAGCTAAAACACACATATGACTAGGCCAAACGGGCCGGTATAAAGACTACAGTATTGGCTAATGTGAAACGGAACACTTAAAGCATTTTCAACTATAACATTTCTAACTGAGCAATCGGGTAGACTGCTGGTGTGCCCGCATGATCATGTGGGTTATTCTGCCACTGAACAGACCATGCGCTGACTATCAATGTATTTAAAGTCAGTAACATAAGATAAGCCTTTATTAGTCCCACAATGGGAAATTCCAGGTTTGCAGCAGCACAGAGATAGCAGCACTCTGAACAATAGTAAATAAGATTGCTACTATTGCTACTATATTAGTTCCGATTTTATTTTGGCGGTATTTCATTGAAATGCAAAGACTTTTATTTTGAAAGCCTTGGCTGAGATGCCGCTAAGATCCAGTGCACTTGAGTGTGAGATGCAACTTGACACTGCAAAATACACATGTAAAAAGAGATGAGAGAGAACTTTAAGATAGGCTAAATTATAAATGACTTTAAGAAGATAAGAAGACTCCAAGATGATTTCCTTTCCTGGCATGCAGCCAACTAGGTATTTTAAGTGTTTGTACTTTATTTTCATTCATTTGTTATTTTCCTTTTCATGTTTGCTAATGAACTAACGTGTTTTTATGTTTAATCCACTTTTTTCCTGGGGGTGCCGCTGTCGTGTTTTGCACCCAAGTGGTAGATAATTTCAGCACTTGTAGTTTTTGAATGTTTTGGCATAGTTCTGATACTTGCTGGTGTTCGTTGTTGTGCTGTAGACTGTATAAATGGAGGCTTCTTTGTGGCTCTGACTAGATTCTACATCTGCTCTGAGGTAAATCTGATTATGTCCAACATATTTTAACAAAATGCAGCCGACTTTATTGCGGTGGAGACATTGATATATGTGACCCGTGCTGGCAAAATGAGTCGGAATATGCACTTTGTCATTATGAGCTACAGGCAGAGAAGTCATAAATCATGACTCTTTCTTTGTTTGCTAGCGGCAAGTCCCAGGAAAACCCCCATGAGTGCCTGGTATCATTGGAATGCTTAGAAATCATACTTTCTAGAAGTACATATGTTTTTGCGGAAGACGTAACTCCCGACCGATCAAACACAAGTTTTCTATCTAGCCAAAATATAAACAAATCGTCTTTTTCCGTCCGTTTTTGCACACTTCCTACAAATTAAATATCATTTTGAAGGTCTTTCAATACAGAATATGGAAATAACGTTACAACAGTTTTGAAAATGTCCTCAAAGTGACTCATTTTGCCAGCATGGTCCATTTGTTTACAGCATTAGCATCTTAGCAGCAGCGCTAACAAATGGAGCTATAGTCTGCCAGGCCACTTTTTAAGGTCATCTTCTCATCCCTCGATAGTCGTGGGAAGTGGTATGATTATATTACTGTTTTTGATGTGCAAAAGGCCATGTTCCTGCATTTCTGATGCCAAAGTCATTGTTTTTTAACAAGGAAAAGTGTCCCATATCAGTGACAACCATACATTCTAAACTAGTACCGGAAGTTGCTACCAAAATTCACGCAAGGCATCATGGGGCCTAGGAATAAGGTGGATACTGTGTATTATTAGTCTTCACGGTTTGCTGTGGAGGAAAAGACTTCATTAAACCAGTTAAAGAAAACCACTTCTGTCTGATTGTGCCTCAGAATGAACTACAGTGAAGAAAGGTCAACTAAAGTGAAAACTCGGACTGTTCATCAACACGGGTGACTGGTGAAGATAGAAGACCAGTGAGCTAATCTCAATGTGATCGCAGCGGCAGTATTTGTGCAGGAAATCACTTCCATTCACGGACTGGCAGATGAGTGAAAATCATGCACGTTCACATGGTTGAAGATACACGCACACAAACTGATTGAGTAACATTTCAAGCAAAGCCATTAAGTACTTGGCCATTAATAAGAGTGTGCTAAGAAGAGGACTTTATAAGAGTTGCTCTAATGTTTTTTGTGAATGCTATTTAAGTACCATTATGTATGTGATGAATGCAATTTATTTGCTCATTCAAAAGTGAAAGTAATATTAAGCTTGCATTGATGTTTCTATTAATCACTTTTAAGAAGCATAAGATTTAAAGTCAAAGTGCATTTTCCATGCTGCATTTAAAGTGCCAATTTAAAGTGTGTTGAGAATATTTAAAGTTAAAGTTTACATTTTCTATACTGCACTTAAAGTGCCAATTTAAAATGTATTGAGGATACTAAGTAACACTAAGTGAAAGTTACTTGCCTTTTGATATTCAGTATAAGTGTTCAAGGGAACCAAGATTTATTTATATTTTCAAGGTGAATTCCGAGTTTAAGGCCATTTATAATTGTAACTTACGATAATTTCTGAGTAAATATTCACACACGTAAGATACATTTACAGTGGGGCAAAAAAGTATTTAGTCAGCCACCAATTGTGCAAGTTCTCCCACTTAAAAGATGAGAGAGGTCTCCAATTTTCATCATAGGTATACCTCAACTATGAGAGACAAAATGAGAAAAAAAAAATCCAGAAAATCACATTGTCTGATTTTTAAAGAATTTATTTGCAAATTATGGTGGAAAATAAGTATTTGGTCAATAACAAAAGTTCATCTCAATACTTTGTTATATACCCTTTGTTGGCAATGACAGAGGTCAAACGTTTTCTGTAAGTCTTCACAAGGTTTTCACACACTGTTGCTAGTATTTTGGCCCATTCCTCCATGCAGATCTCCTCTAGAGCAGTGATGTTTTGGGGCTGTCGCTGGGCAACACAGACTTTCAACTCCCTCCAAAGATTTTCTATGGGGTTGAGATCTGGAGACTGGCTAGGCTACTCCAGGACCTTGAAATGCTTCTTACGGAGCCACTCCTTCGTTGCCCGGGTGGTGTGTTTGGGATCATTGTCATGCTGAAAGACCCAGCCACGTTTCATCTTCAATGACCTTGCTGATGGAAGGAGGTTTTCACTCAAAATCTCACGATACATGGCCCCATTCATTCTTTCCTTTACACGGATCAGTCGTCATGGTCCCTTTGCAGAAAAACAGCCCCAAAGCATGATGTTTCCACCCCCATGCTTCACAGTAGGTATGGTGTTCTTTGGATGGAACTCAGCATTCTTTCTCCTCCAAACACGACAAGTTGAGTTTTTACCAGAAAGTTCTATTTCGGTTTCATCTGACCATATGACATTCTCCCAGTCCTCTTCTGGATCATCCAAATGCTCTCTAGCAAACTTCTGATGGGCCTGGACATGTACTGGCTTAAGCAGGGGGACACATCTGGCACTGCAGGATTTGAGTCCCTGGCAGTGTAGTGTGTTACTGATGGTAGCCTTTGTTACTTTGGTCCCAGCTCTCTGCAGGTCATTCACTAGGTCCCCCTGTGTGGTTCTGGGATTTTTGCTCACCTCTCTTGTGATCATTTTGACCCCACGGGGTGAGATCTTGCATGGAGCCCCAGATCGAGGGAGATTATCAGTGGTCTTGTATGTCTTCCATTTTCTAATAATTGTTCCCACAGTTGATTTCTTCACACCAAGCTGCTTATCTATTGCAGATTCAGTCTTCCCAGCTTGGTGCAGGTCTACAATTTTGTTTCTGGTGTCCTTTGACAGCTCTTTGGTCTTGGCCATAGTGGAGTTTGGAGTCTGACTGTTTGAGGTTGTGAACAGGTGTCTTTTATACTGATAACGAGTTCAAACAGGTGCCATTAATACAGGTAACGAGTGGAGGACAGAGGAGCCTCTTAAAGAAGAAGTTACAGGTCTGTGAGAGCCAGAAATCTTGCTTGTTTGTAGGTGACCAAATACTTATTTTCGACCATAATTTGCAAATAAATTCTTTAAAAATCAGACAATGTGATTTTTTTTTCTCATTTTGTCTCTCATAGTTGAGGTATACCTATGATGAAAATTGGAGACCTCTCTCATCTTTGAAGTGGGAGAACTTGCACAATTGGTGGCTGACTAAATACTTTTTTGCCACACTGTAAGAGACATTCACACTTTAAAGGACACATAGTATTTCATGCAGAGATTTATTTTCACATAGCTTTATTTACATCCAAATTCAGTGCATTCAAAGCAATTATCTGATAATGGCAGAGCCAAATGAATCTAACCCTAAGGTAAGAGACAATAAAAATGAAGGCCCTTCTGAAGATGAAGTCAGTAATGCTGAATCCCAGCAAGAAGAAGTACCGCAGCCAAGACGTAGTGAATGAATCCGCACACTAATGGAGAAAGGCAAAGAAATGCAAGACAACAAAATTAAAGCACTTCAACAAAGTGACATAACGCACGGCTCAGGAGACGCACACACACAGGCTTAGAGTAGTTCAAAGAGTTTATTAACAGCAGGAGTGAATGAGTGCGTGTCTGCGGGATGTAAATGTGTTGGTGATGGCGTCTGCTTCAGGCACAGAGGCAGGTGACCGTTCAGCCGAGCAACCCTATGGAGAGAGCACAGGGAGAGGGTGACGGGCATACACCAACACAGGAGGGATTTATGGCGAGAGAAGGACTTACTTGGTTTGTCAGGATAGCTGGCACAACAAGGGGGCGAAGCCCGGAAGACAGCCACCTGGAGAGCTCCGTACAGCAGCGAGGATTAGCGATGGAGTGGAGATGTCCGCCGCCGGGGAATCCACCTGTGCACAGGGGAGCAGACTGGGAAAGAGAGGTAAGGGTTCTTACCCAAATAATGTTGATGCTGAAGAGAAGTATGCTCACAACGGTGAGGGACGAAGTCTGACGGCTTCAGGCCGAGCCTCCGGGCGAGACGGCTTTTATCCCTCGCCACTGATGAGGATCAGGTGCGTGAGCAGGTGGCGCCGCTGATGAATGGCGCGGCGTGACACAAAGATTCAACTACATTTACCAGAAATGGAGAACACACGTCAGATTTGCCAAGCAGTTGTTTTCAAAGTCGTCAGAGCCGTTATCAGAAAATCTGCTGAGTGACATCATTGGTGATGTCAGAGGCCTTTGTGCAGATGTACAGTGCATTTATGAAGAGCTACGCAAAGTCACAGCTCCAGACCAAGACAGACACAGAAAAGTACAGTGCATCCGGAAAGTATTCACAGCACTTCACTTTTTTCCACATTTTGTTATGTTACAGCCTTATTCCAAAAGGGATTAAATTATTTTTTTTCCTCAAAATTCTACACACAATACCCCATAATGACAACATGAAAAAAGTTTTTTTTTTGAGATTTTTGAAAATTTATTAAAAATAAAAACTAAGAAATCACATGTACATAGGTATTCACAGCCTTTGCCATGAAGCCCAAAATTGAGCTCAGGTGCATGGTGTTTCCACTGATCATCCTTGAGGTGTTTCTACAGCTTAATTGGAGTCCACCTGTGGTAAATTCAGTTGATTGGACATGATTTGGAAAGGCACACACCTGTCTATACAAGGTCCCTCAGTTGACAGTGCATGTCAGAGCACAAACCAAGAATGAAGTCAAAGGAATAGTCTGTAGACCTCCAAGACAGGATTGTCTTGAGGCACAAACCTGGTGAAGGGTACAGAAAAATTTCTGATGCTTTAAAGGTCATAATGAGCACAGTGGCCTCCATCATCCATAAATGGAAGAAGTTAGGAACCACTAGGGCTCTTCCTAGAGCTGGCCGACCGTCTAAACTGAGCGATCGGGGAAGAAGAGCCTTTTTCAGGGAGGTGACCAAGAACCTGATGGTCACTCTGTCAGAGCACCAGCATTGCTCTGTGAAGAGAGGAAAACCTTCCAGAAGGACAACCATCTCTGCAGCAATCCACCAATCAGGCTTGTATGGTAGAATTGCCAGATGGAAGCCACTCCTTAGTAAAAGGTACATGGCAGCCCACCCGGAGTTTGCCAAAAGGCACCTGAAGGACTCTTAGACCACGAGAAACAAAATTTTCTAGTCTGATGAGACAAAGATTGAAGTCTCTGGGATGAATGCCAGGCATCATGTTTGGAGGAAACCAGGCACTGCTCATCACCAGGCCAATGTTGGTAGCAGCATCATGCTGTGGGGATGTTTCTGAGCGGCAGGAACTGGGAAACTAGTCAGGATAGAGGGAAAGATGAATGCAGCAATGTACGGAGACATCCTGGATGAAAACCTGCTCCAGAGTGGTCTTGACCTCAGACTGGGGTAACTGTTCATCTTTCAGCAGGACAATACCCTAAGCACACAGCTTAGATATCAAAATATCAAAGAAGTGGCTTCAGGACAACTCTGTGAATGTTCTTGAGTAGCCTAGCCAGAGCCCAGACTTGAAGCCAATTGAACATCTCTGGAGAGATCTGAAAATGGCTGTGCACCGACGCTTCCCATCCAACCTGATGGAGCTTGAGAGGTGCTGCAAAGAGGAATGGGTGAAACTGCCCAAAGATAGGTGTGCCAAGTTTGTGGCATCATATTCAAAAAGACAGTTTGGGCTATCTGAGTGTCACATTTCATTAGAGCCCAAGATGAAGCTTCTATGTTGAAGTATTCAAAAGTTCTAGACGTTTTTCGAAACTGTGCCAAACTGTGCCATTTGGCACAGTTTGGCACAGTTCAAAAACGCCTGGGAACAACCTGAGAAAAAAGCTGTGTAATATATTCATTTTTTGTGGTATTGTTACCAAATTTGGATCTCAGCTTGATAACACTTGGTTCTACATTTCTGTTGCATTTTCCAGCCGGATCGGACAACTGTGTGTTATTTGCAAGCATTTGTATCCAAAAAAACACCCAGGCCAAATTTATTTTCTTCAAGTTCAGTATGTTTAGATGACTGTAACTCAGTGGCCGGAGCACGTAGAGAGATTATGTTGTTTTTGCCAAAAAATTCAAAGTGTTTTCTTTTAAATGAGACCAACCCCATGAAGATGCTGCAAAGGGTTGAAGAACAGATTTCGATTTACTTTGGGCATGTTATTTTTTGGCGTTTTCAGGAAAATTGACCGGAGTGCAAGGGGTTAATGCTGTTAGTCTGTGATGACACTTTTTTAGAGACTGTCCTTTTCAACATCAACAAATTTTACCTGACTGTAGTAACAAAGGCCAACACTGACTATGAGGACAACAAAAGCTTTCCAGAGTGTCCTAATCCTGATATAATTAATTTCTCTATTGCTCTCTCAGATCTGCCCCATGGACCCTACATCTGGGTTGTTTATTTTTTAATAAATATTTCCCCCCAAATAAATTCCTGTTTCTTATATGTTGACTAACTTGATCTAAGGTTGATTTTCTTTTACATTCTACTCATGCACCTCCAAAAATTGAATATTGTGGTTAATTTATTTTTAGAAATAACTCAAATCTAAAAAGTAAAACTTTCATATTTTCCAATAATCCCATATAAATTTAGCCATTTTAAAATTTTCTTTTTGTTTGAAATTTGGATGAATATGTCTGAGCTATTTGATATACTGTAGATCTGAATGGTGATGTGCTCATTTTTGGAGATGCAGTACTGTTTTTACACAATATTATTTGAAAAAAGATTATTCCGCCATAAATTATTTCCAACTTCAATAAGGATTATTGATTACAATGTTATGTATATACCTAATATATACAGTGTATTTTAGGTTCTTGTTTATCACTATGTTATAAAAAAGGTTGAAAATACTTTAGTTTTGCAGAGGTGAGGTAAACCATTATTTTGTGAATCTGTCACACTGAATAAACAATAGACTTCATCTTCTACAGGTAACTGAAAGGGCACAAATGAATTCAGGCATCCAACGTTTCACAACATTTATTTATATATTTTAAAACAATAAAACCAAAACACATATACAACCTAAAATTAACCGGAACTGACATTACTGCTGGAGCTTAATAACAACAGCCATTTTTTTAAGCATGCATAGCTAAAACGGATGAACTTAAACAGCCTATAAAAGTGTGATTCAGCATATTTACAAAAACCACAGAACAACTAACAGCAGTCAAAGTCCTTACAATCTGATCTAAAGCGTTGTCATAATTACGTCAAAACTAGAGAGCTATATGGTTTCATCACAGCTGTGCTGCATTAGCATTACTGTCAATAAAACTATACCATATAGTTATTTAAAAAAGGTTTACCAGAGATGTGCATCAGAGAGGATTATGTTAAAGGCCAAATGTCACGTAACAGGGTACTTTAAATATCTTGAAACTAGATATAAAAGGGAACCGATCCGTTCGGGTCTTGGTGCATATGCTTCAGTAACAACGGAATATTCGTTAATTTAAAACTGCCGCGCTTGGCCTGACACGGCCCCTGAAATCACCTGGGGAAGAAGGCGGAAGTGACGAAATCGATTGTACCCTAGTTTGATGCTTGGGGTATTTCAATTGATTGTTTATATGGAGACTGGAAGGTTGAAGTGAGCAACAAGAAAGAAAAAATTGGATATTTCACCCATACCTTAAAACGGGACTATCAGGGACAGCTGGGTAATAAGGGACACTTCTCTGGGAAATGTTTTCATACCTGTCAAGTGAGACGTTTTCGCTGTACTTCAACACCGTAAAAAGCGGCTATAAGGGACGGCGGAGCAACAAGGGACACCTCTCTGGGAAATGCCCCAAATGCAACTCGTGTTGTTATTGTCAAATATTTTAAGGATTCATGGATATTTGACAATAACAACACAACTCAGCGTCCGGCGCAAAATAAAAAAAAAAAGCAGAATTCTGTATTTGTCAGGCGATCTCTCTCTGTTCCGCAACCGCTGCACAGCTGAACGTGTTAAACCATTGTCCTAATGACTTCTCATTGTAGTGAGAATAGCTCACGCTGAGCAATCAGCCCGCCCCAACAATCTGAGTAATGATTGACTCCACACTTCTCATTGTAGTGATAATAGCTCCCGCCGAGCCATCTGCCAGCACCAGCTGTGGGGGATCACACACAGGACGTGCTCCGCAACACACTCAATTTTTTTCCCCGTATTTTCCTTAAAATATTTGACAATAACAACACGAACTACATTTAAAACATTTCCCAGAAAAGTGTCCCCCCTCACTCCGCCGTCCCCCACAGCCGCGCTTGGCACCAAAATACAGCGAAAACGTCTCACTTGACAGGTATGCGCCTCCATTTTCATATTGATCTGGTCAATTTCTTGACAGCAGCGGCTCTCCTCCACTGTAATAATAATGGCTTCCGAAAAATCAATATTTATGGGGCGCCCTCGACAGACCCCCTTCGGCTTCGCAATTCTGGAGGCGATTAATGTCCAGTTCAATGACATTTTCCACTGGTTCTGCTCTCTGGTCATCGTTGGAACCGTTGTCATCAGACAAAGCATCTGATTCCATCTCGGACGGCTCGAACCTGTAAGGTTCAATGCCTCTGTCACTGTCTGAACCACTGACAAAAAAAAAGACAAAAAAAAAAGACAAAACTAAACTAATTTGTTCACAATCGCTGTCACTTTCCGTCATGATTGTCCAATGTTGATAAGTGTGAATGTGGATAGGCAGGGCAGCCAGGGTACAACTGGTGATGTCAAAAACATGGGCGTGGTCTGGACTGGCTGTCACAAGCCAGCAAGCAAGGTGGGGCCTTCACCTGGTGTATTTTGTGCAATTATGTAAATACAGGTGGGTGATATGGTCTCCGGTATGAATATTTGGTTTAAGCTATGTGTATTTTATCTAAATTCGTTGTCATTTAGAAAAAAAAATTACGTGACATTTGGCCTTTAAATAAACAATTCTATACCACAAGAGTCCTCACTTGATACACTGTCTGGCTCATAATAACCAAATGTGTGAGAACTCCAAGCATGGCCAAAGATCAGCGCTAAAGACAGCATTGAGCTCAGAGAATTTGTTGACTTCCTCCACAGTTGCGAGGCTGCCATGGTCCATATCAAAGCACTAGAGATTCTAAATGACTGTAATGAAAACAGAAAAATTCTGTCAGTTACCTGACCGGCTTACTGCGAGATGGAACAAGAAGGTCATTGACGTTAAAGAGGAAAGCGGTGTGTTCCCCTCCTTCAGCCAGTTCGTTGAATTTCTGATATGGGAAGCGAAAATTGCCTGTAATCCAGTTACATCATTGCAATCACTAAAGCAAGATGAAACTAAAAGGCCAAAACCTCAAAGATATCAAAACATCAAGGCAAAGACACTCACTGCAAGTTCCAATGAAGAAACTGTGCCGACATGCACTTTCTGCAAGAAGACCATCCATGCTTTGCACAAATGCAGAAAGTTTGTAGAGAAGTCAGTGTCTGACAGAAATAAGTTCATCCAAGCTGAAAGGCTATGCTTTGGATGCTTTAAGTCTGATCATGTCTCTAAAAGCTGCAACAGTAGGAATGTTTGCGACACCTGCAACAAGCGGCACCCTAGTTGTCTGCATAAAGACAGAGACAAAGAACGACAAAGACCTCCACTGAGGCGGCATGAAATAAGGCAGCGTTGCTGAGGTTTTAAATAGGTTTTATTAAATCATACCGCCTTCACAGGATCCCCGCTTCAGTGCAAGTGTGAGCAGACCGGAGCGGGATCCTCAGGCTCTCAGAGAAGGGAGACACACAGTGTGTGTGTCCAGCAGCAGCAGTTGCAGAAGTGAGAATGAGAGAGTGAGCATGGATTACAGTGCAGTATATATACCCAACTACAACAATACATAAAAGAGCATTCCCCAGCAGTGGGTATGATCAAAGAGACTGCAGAACAGGCATGAGACATTTGCATTTGAGAGACGTACATCACAATAGGCAGATTGCTGGCCTTTGCTCCAGCTGCAAGACAAAGAGGTTACAAGGCACATCTACATATTGATCTCAGTCTCTAGGTCACAGTAAGGACAGGACGCATGAACACAATGCATGAAAGGCACATTAACATCACAGTAGAGAGCCAGAAGAAGCGGGGCTGCCTGTAGACATTAATACACACATTTCACTGTTCTGTTAATTGCTCTAGCCGAGCGCTGTGTCTGTCCAATCTGTTGTGGGGGTTACACCAACCCGCCACACGCTCCCTCCCAGAGGGCTCGGCAGGCGGCCGAGGTCTCGATCATGCAGCTTGGGCAGCGAGCAGGAGAAGCTCTGTGCAGGCGGAGGAGGGGGGTGGGGGGGGGGGGTGTAAGTGCCGGCCGGGAGCGGTGAAATCGTCCTGGCCGCGCAAAAATTGCTTGTTGTTCTGCGATGTCGAGGGGCTGTCCCGTTGAACTTGCGGAGATCACAAGAAGAAAAATTAGTCTCTGACTCCTCTCGTGGCCATGAAGAAAAACGGGAGCGGCGAGGCTGCGTAGCGGCTGTAAGAAAAAAAAGAACAAAAGCAGAGGGACTGGCGTGTGGGAAAAGCTGACGGCTGAATCCCTTGTGCGCCGTGGCTGAGACCATAAAATCCAGTGAGCAAGCTGCGGGCCTCAGGTGTACGAGCAAGCCTGAAGGGCCAGTGTGCAGCAGAAGGAAGGCGGTCAGTGTAGCCGTATGTGTCCCGTGCGTGGTGCTCCGTCCTCGTAACTCCCCGGTGCGTGCGCTGGGGTTCCGTGATGGGTGGGCCAGCTGGAGAGGAGAACCAGGGTCAGGAAACTTGGTGGAGATTGGCGCAGTTGGCGCCGAAAAACATCTATGATGAGCTGTGGCTGCAGATTAGTCATGGTGCGTTGGAGCGTTGAGGGGAGATAGACGATCTTTGTTCCTCAGGCTCGGGTAGATGAGTAGGATCGCTGAGAGGGAGGAGTAGCGGTGAGAGGGAGAAAACGTTCTGTGTTCCTCGGCTGGTCCAGCGTGGACGTCCCGATCTCAGGAGAGGGTCGCGCCATGACGTTTTCTGCAGTTTTCCCGGTCGTGGGTGATGTCCGGAGAACAGCTCGCCTGTGTTGGCTCCGCGTCGAGGTCTCCCTGAAGCAGAAGGGAGGGCAGCTCGTATGCGTCAGGCTGCTGTGCTCGCTGGCAGCGTGTTTTTTTCAGCGTCGGGTCGCCAGCGTGGCTGTCCAGACCAGAAGGTTGCGTTGCACAAAGCGTGTGCATTCTTGGGGTCACCAGTGAAGCGGCATGAAATGAAGCGGCGTTGAGAGGTTTTAAGCAGAGTTTATTAAATCAATACCGCCTTCACAGGATCCCCGCTCCGGTGCAAGTGTAAGCAGACCGGAGCGGGATCCTCAGGCTCTCAAAGGAGGAGACACAAAGTGTGTGTCTGCAGCGGCAGCTGAAGAGTGAGTGAGTGAGAGTGAGCATGGATTACAGTGCAGTATATATACCCAACTACAACAATACATAAAAGAGCATTCCCCAGCAGTGGGTATGATCAAAGAGACTGCAGAACAGGCATGAGACATTTGCATTTGAGAGACATACATCACAATAGGCAGATTGCTGGCCTTTGCTCCAGCTGCAAGACAAAGAGGTTACAAGGCACATCTACATATTGATCTCAGTCTCTAGGTCACAGTAAGGACAGGACGCATGAACACAATGCATGAAAGGCACATTAACATCACAGTAGAGAGCCAGAAGAAGCGGGGCTGCCTGTAGACATTAATACACATATTTCACTGTTCTGTTAATTGCTCTAGCCGAGCGCTGTGTCTGTCCAGTCTGTTGTGGGGGTTACACCAACCCGCCACATCCATAAGCCAAAGTCAAGAATACAAGTCAAAAAAAGGAAAAAGACAAGCCTCAAGCAACTCAGCTGAAAGACCCAACCACAATTGCTACCTCAAATAGAGTAATTTTCGATGAATCCAGTACACAGACATCTGCAATACTTCCTGTCTGGCTGTCCTCCACCATCCAGCCAGCACAAGAAGTACTTGTACAGTATATGCTCTGTTAGACTCTCATAGTGACACGACTTTCATCCTGAGAGAAGTTGCAGACACTTTAGAAGCCGACAAAGAACAAGTGAAGTTGAAGCTCTCTACTATGGCTGCAAGAACCACAGTAATAAGTTCACAAAGAAGTAACAATCTACACGTACGTGGCTTTTACTCTAGCAAGAAGGTCTTTTTACCACCAACCTACACATGTGACTTTATCCCTGCTAACAGAACTCACATCCCAACTAGTGAGACTGCCAAAGCTTGGGCTCACCTAGAACACCTCCAAGAAGATGTAGCACCCTTGCAAGACTGTGAAGTGTGTCTGCTCATTGGCTACAACTGCTTACAAGCCTTGGTCCCACGAGAAGTTGTGTCTGGCAGAGAAAATGAGCCCTGTGCACAGACCTCAGGTGGAGTATAGTTGGTCATGGGAACTCCTGTGTAAATTACGGAGATGCCATTGGAACCAGTCATTGCATAGTGGCAAGGCAAGTCACTCCAAGTGTTAAGCCCTCCATCAACCTCAAAACTGAAGTGCACTTTGAGAACAGAATCAAAGTCAAAGAAAGCACCCATTCAGACATCTTAAGGATCCTTGAATCAGACTTCTCAGAAAGAGCTGGAGAAGAGGATCTTGTCTCTCAAGATGATCTCAAGTAGAGATAGATAGATAGGCACTTTTCTGGTTCGTCGGCCTCCGTCGGTCTATGATGACCATGGAAGAGAATCCTAAACGTCTACTCTGCTGGAACAGCACCGCCTGTGGCTGAACAGGCCGATGTGCACCGGTGTTCTACCTTCCAGCGTTGGGCGTTGGTAGGATTCAAGCCTAGGCAGGAAGATATGGAGGACAAGATGTTACCCATGCAGCATGTCCCCCCTCTCCACGTCACTGATGAATCCAAAGGAACAGCAGAGCTGCTATAGTTTGGCACCAGTGCTGTCGCAGGAGCTGCCAGAACGATGTTGAGCTCAACAGAGAACTGCCTTAGGGGCTCCGACTCCAGATTTTTCCTCAGGGTTGACTCCCGAAGCCTTTCCCGTGACCGGGTGTGCCGCAAGGCAGCGGAGGTTTGAAATCAGGGTTTACCTTCCCCTAGATGGGCTACCTTCCCAGGTTGACGAGCCACCATCTACCCGAAGCATCTGGTTTTAAGGCGCCAGAGATCCGCCCTCGCCCCTTCTCCTATTAGTAAAAGCAGTTCCGCCGGGCTTAGAGACTAAACCACACAGGCAGGCTAGGAGTTGGACTTAGTTGTCAGAGGCTTTTCGAGACGCATGCCGTAAGGAGCATTTTATGAGCACTGGGAGCTTAACCCCAGTACCGCTCCTGGCTATGGCTAATCTGGTTACTTGTGTCAATATAATCGGTAAATCACTTCCAGCGCCACACGAGTCGGCTGCCTCCTTGCAACAGCTGCTCAATTCTGAGTTTTTTCTTCCTCCAACTTTCTGATCCAGTGACATCTTATACATCACAGACACACAGATCGCCCCAAATGTCTCCCGAGCCGATGGACGGAGCCACTGTTTATAGCAGGAGACGGTACAACAGGGACCAGCTGTTAGCACTTAACCGCCACTCGGTGCCAACGAAAAAACTCGACATACCGGGAGAAATAAGACTAAAACGACATGGGTGTCGTGCTGGTGTAAGACGGCGGGCAAGGAATATAAGGTACAGACCCACCCTCCCATCTCTTGTCATGGGGAATGTACGATCGATATTAGGAAAAACAGATGAGCTAGTGGCTATCTCCCGCTACTAGAGCATATACCGGGAGTGCTGCCCTATGCTATTCACTGAACAAGCAGCAGATGCCAACATCGAACTGGAGGGTTTCCACGCGACACGGGCAGACCGAACACCAGACAGCGGCAAGGCAAGGGGCAGTGGAGTGATGATGTATGTTAATAACAACTGGTGCAGACCAGACATATCACGGTTAAACAACAACACTGCAACAAAGACATGGAGCTGCTAGCTGTCAGCATGTGGCTTGCATATCTCCCGAGAGAATACTCCCACGTGATCTGCATTATTTATGCAAATCCGACGGCGAACGCTGGGACAGCGCGTGACGTCATCCACTCAGTAACTGGCAGGCTGCAGACAGAACACCCAGATGCTCCTCTCCTCACCCCAGGCGACTTCAACCATGTCTCACCGTCTCCCATTCTACCCACGTCCACCCAGACACTTCATTTCGAACAAAAAAGCTAAAAAACAAAACAAATGACAAGTGCAATAAAGATGACAGTATACAGTGCTCGAAAGGGAGAAGAAGTTAACACTTATTTACTCCAACTTCTCTTTTCCCTAAATACAACCCATGTGAAACATATGCCTATTACCTCAATTAAGACCCCAAGTAGACAATTAACTATATTTTATACATATCAACATTGACACCCGTCGATCCCAACATACATACGGTCCATACATCTATACCCAGCCCCAAACAACACAGATATACACAGATATGCACAGTACTGTCCCACCTACCATACCATAGTGTCCCAGAGTGAGCATAGTAAATCGTACATATTAATACTATGCCTCTAGCGTATATCCTTTCAGCAAATAATGTTTATACCTATTTTTGAATTGATTTCTGTTTGTACATAGTTTTAGTTCCAGCTCCAGACTGTTCCACAAATCCACCCCACAGACAGATATGCACATACTTTTCTTAGTTGTTTCTTACCTTAGGTTTTGTAAAGTTTAAGTCTCCTCTCAAATTATAATCATTGTCTCTTTTTTTGAATATTTTTGTATATTAGTTGGGAGTTGATTATTAATTGCCCTGTACATTACTTGTGCTGTCTTATATTTAACTAAATCCATGAACTTTATGGCATGTGACTTTAAAAACAATGAGTTGGTATGGTCTCTATAGCCTACATTATTTATTATCCTTATTGACATGATTAGGGACCCAGGAGACAGACGCTGACACGAGTAGATAGTAGACAATTATTTATTAATTAAGATAATGAGTGTTAGGTGAGTGAATGAGTGAATGAGTGCGTGGCTGTCTGGTCACTGGAGCTGAGCGATTCCTGCGGCGACCTGGCAACCCTGGAACACACAAGCACAGGAGATTACTACTGTTCACATGAATGGGAAGGTGAAGCTTGTGCTGCTTACTTGCAGGTGCCACAGAGAGAATCCTGCTGGCTCCGCGTACCTGTGCGCGTGGTGCTCGATGCTGAGGTGGTGAGGAGGCACTCCGAGGTGGAGGAGATGGCGTCCCGTCAACAGGGGAGGTAAGTCCGCCACCATGGAGGTCCACCTGTGCACAGGGGAGAAGGCTAGGAAAGGATGAGTGAAGAGGTGTCTTATGTGACATGGCTTGACTTGACGACTTGGCTTTGGCTCTGGCTTGAGGTCGTATCATCGACGCGTTGCAAGGCAAAGACGACAGACGACTCCGTGCAGAGCAGTCTGAGACTCTGGCTTTTAAAGCCCGTTGATTATCACCAGCCGGTGTGTGCGCAGCTGAGGATGATGATGACGGCCCAGTGGCCGTCATGATGGTGCTCCCCCCTCTAGAGGTGCCTCCAGGCACCTGCCCAATCCTACCTGGATGCGCCTGATGAAAATCGCGGATCAGCTGCTTGTCGAGGATCAACGCCGGGTGAATCCAGGAGCGATGCTCAGGACCAAACCCCTCCCAGTCCACCAAAAACTGAAGGCCCCGACCACGCCGGCGGACATCCAAGATGGCAGTCACCCCCCAAGCCGGATGGCCATCGATCATCCTCGGGGGGGCAGGAGCCGCGGGGGGAGGGCACAGAGGGTCGGCGATGTATGGCTTGACCTGGGAGACGTGAAAGGTAGGGCAGATGCGCATAGAAGAGGGGAGAGCAAGGCGCACAGACACAGGGTTGATAATATGGGAAATCACATAAGGGCCGATGAAGCGCTTGGTCAGCTTGCGTTTCTTGGCCGGCACATTGATGTTCCTAGTGGACAATCAAACCTTTTGACCCACCTTATAGTCCGGGGCGGGCCTCCTGTGGCGGTTGGCCACCTGGATGTTATGTTCCGTAGTCCGAAGGAGGGCTCTGTGGGTGATGGACCAGATTCGCCGACAACGCCTGGCGTGAGCCTGTACTGAAGGGACCGCTACCTCCTTCTCCTCCTCAGGGAACAGTGGTGGATCAAACCCCAGAGACACCTTGAAAGGGGACATCCCTGTAGCAAAGGACACCATGGTGTTATGAGCGTACTCGATCCAGGGTAGAAACGTGCTCCAAGAAGAGGAGCAGGAAGAGATGACACAGCGAAGCGCAGCCTCCAGCTCCTGATTAGCCTGCTTGCACTGACCGTTGCTCTGCGGGTGGTACCCAGAAGAGAGACTAGCCGTGGCCCCCAGCACTGTGCAGAATGCCTTCCAGACCTGGGATACAAACTGTGGTCCTCGATCCGATACGATGTCAGCCGGGATTCCATGAAGACGGACCACATGCTGTACAAGAAGGTCCGCTGTCTCCCGCGCCGAAGGCAGCCCCCGGAGAGGCACAAAATGAGCTGCCTTGGAAAAACGGTCCACTATTGTCAGGACTGATGTAAAATGACCTGAGGGGGGCAGGCCTGTTACAAAGTCCAAGGCCACGTGGGACCAGGGGCAAGAAGGGACAGGTAAAGGGTGAAGAAGACCCGCTGGGGGGGGGGGGGATGATGATGATTTCCCAGTGGCGCACTGGGCGCAAGCCCGGACATAGTTGTTGACATCCTTTCTCAATCCTGGCCACCAAAAGGCTCTCTGGAGAAGATCGGTGGTGCGGTCAACTCCCAGATGGCACGCCAGTTTGGACGCGTGACCCCATTGAATCACCTGGCTCCTGACAGAAAGAGGGACGAACATTCGGCCCGGGGGACCCCCACCCGGGTCAGGCTCCGTCTCCTGCGCTCTCCTGACCTTGTCCCGGATCTCCCAAGACAGCACACCCACCACACAAGACGACGGCAGGATGGTCTCCTCCTGCTCTTCGGTGGACTGTGCGTCAAACTGCCTCGAGAGGGCGTCAGGCTTGCTATTCTTGCTCCCCGGCCGGTAGGTGATGGTAAAATTGAACCGGCCGAAGAAAAGAGACCAGCGGGCCTGGCGAGCGTTCAACCGCTTGGCCGTCCGGAGGTACTCAAGGTTCCGATGATCTGTCCAGACGACGAATGACTGGGCAGCCCCCTCCAGCCAGTGTCGCCACTCCTCCAGGGTGAGTTTCACAGCCAGCAGCTCCCTGTCCCCAATGCAGTAATTCCTCTCTGCGGGTGTCAGGCGGTGGGAGAAATAAGCACACGGCCGGATCCTGCCATCCACCGGAGAACGCTGGGAGAGAACCGCCCCAACTCCCGAGTCCGAGGCATCCACCTCCACAAGGCACTGCAGCGCCGGGTCCACCTGGGTCAGTACACGGGCCGAAGCAAACTCCTATTTTAATCTCCCGAACGCTGTGGCAGCCTCCTCACTCCAACGAAAAGGCACCTTAGGGGATGTGAGAGCGGTCAAGGGGCGGGTGATGTTCCCAAAATTCGGCACGAACCGGCGGTAGAAATTGGCAAAACCCAGGAACCCCTGCAGCTGTTTCCTGGACGTGGGCATGGGCCAATCCGCCACCGCCTTGACCTTGGCCGGGTCGGAAAGCACCTGATTGCGGGCGATAATAAAACCAAGAAAAGAGGTCTTATCAATGTGGAACTCACATTTTTCAGCTTTGATGAACAGCTGGTTCTCCAGGAGGTGCTGTAGGACCCGTCGCACATGCACCTGGTGCTCCTCCAACGTGCGTGAGAAGATGAGGATGTCGTCAAGGTAGACGAACACGAAGGATTGAGGAAATCCCGGAGGACGTCGTTTATCAGGCGCTGGAAGACGGCCGGAGTGTTGGTTAACCCAAACGGCATCACCAGGTACTCGAAATGGCCGCTTGGGGTCCGGAAAGCCGTCTTCCATTCGTCGCCCTCCCTGATGCGCACCAGGTGGTAAGCGTTACGCATGTCCAACTTTGTAAACCAGGATGCCCCCTGGAGAGAATCAAAGGCCGTGTTCATCAGCGGCAGCGTGTATTTGTCCTTGATGGTTATCTCGTTGAGCCCTCGGAAATCGATGCAGGGACGCAGCGAGCCATCCTTCTTTCCCACGAAGAAGAAACCTGCACCCACCGCCGAGGACGAAGGACGAATAATCCCAGAACTAAGGGACTCCTTAATATATGTGTCCATAGCCTCGCGCTCTGGGGCGGACAGGCTGTATAGACGACTTGCCGGGAGAGGGGCCCCTGCCCTGAGATTGATCGCACAGTCATAAGGACGGTGAGGAGGAAGGGACAGCACCCGTGACTTGCTGAACACCGCTCCCAGATTGTGGTAGACCTCTGGTACCATGGACAGGTCCGGGGGTGGCGTCGAAGGAGGAGGCACCGAGACCGAGGGAGCACACGCCGCAGACTGGAGGCAGGCACTCAAACAAAAGGAACTCCAAGCAGTAATACTCCCAGCTTGCCAATCAAAGGTGGGGTTGTGGAGCCGAAGTCATGGGTACCCCAGGATTACAGGGGAGGAGGAGATGGGTAATACCAAAAAACGAATTTCCTCCCGGTGGTTCCCAGAGACTATCACTGACACGGGGACCGTCTGGTGGGAAACAGAGGTCAGTGATGTCTTGGACAACGTGACGAGATTGACAGGTGGGCACAGAGGTTGACAGCTGAGGCCCATCTGGGTTGCCAGGTCTCTGGAGATGAAGTTTTGCTCAGCTCCAGAGTCAACTAAGGCATGTGTTATGTGTTCCTTATGTTTGTGAAGCAGACTAATGGGGACACGGCAACTAGTGAGGGGCTTTTTCTGTTTCTCGTCCGTGAATCCCCCTACTGTGATCCACGGACCTCCCCTTTTAACCGGTTCGGACATTCAGCAACCCCATGAGACCCATTGCCACAATAAAAGCATAGGCCCAGATCCCTGCGGCGCTGTCTTTCAGCCACTGAAACTCCCGATTGTCTGATAACCATATCCTTCTGCTCCGGAAGTTCCTCTGACGAAGGCAGAGCGAGGAGAGGTGACCTAGCGGAGCGAGGGCGGGGTTTACTCGAATGGCTAACTGTCCTCCGTTCGGCTGCTCGCTCCCTTAGCCTACTATCCAAACTGATGGTGAGAGAAATTAATTCCCCTAACCTGTCTGGTTTATCCCGTGCCGCTAGCTCATCTTTCAGCTCTGAGCTAAGACTGCGGAGGAAGATACCACAAAGCGCTGGCTCCCCCCACCCAATCTCAGCGGCTAATACCCGGAAGTCTATGGCGTAATCGGCGGCAGATCTACTGCCCTGCCGAAGGCTTAGCAGCCGTTCGGTTAGCACCGCACCCCGGTCTGTAGGATCAAATACCTCCATAAATTCTGCCACGAACTGCTGGTAAGTCAAAAAGGGATAATTAGGTTTAGCCATAACTGTATAAACCCAGTCTAATGCCCTTCCCCCCAGCAGATTGGAGATGTACCCAATTTTGCTTTGATCGGTGGCAAAATCTCCCGGGACGCGGTGAAACACGGATTCACACTGGAGCAAAAAACCTCACGCTTCCCCGAGTTTTCCGCTGAAGCGGGCGGGGGTTGGCACAGGAGTGAGGCGAGGTAAAGATGGTTGGTTAATTTGGCTAGTAGGAGAGGCTACGGGGGCTGGAGATGCCCCGGCAGTCGGGGGGAACGCCTGGCGTCCTTCCAGACGGTCCAGCCGGCTGTTAACCTGAGTTAGCTGGTTTAAGATTACTGTCTGTTGGTGTGAAATCATATCTACTCGGGCGCTAAGAGTGTTTAAACGGCGCGCCAGCGCGCTGTCAGCTGGGTCATCTTGATGGAGTCGTACTGACATGATTAGGGACCCAGGAGACAGACGCTGACACGAGTAGATAGTAGACAATTATTTATTAATTAAGATAATGAGTGTTAGGTGAGTGAATGAGTGAATGGGTGCATGGCTGTCTGGGCACTGGAGCTGAGCGATTCCTGCGGCGACCTGGCAACCCTGGAACACACAAGCACAGGAGATTACTACTGTTCACATGAATGGGAAGGTGAAGCTTGTGCTGCTTACTTGCAGGTGCCACAGAGACATGACACTTATAGCTTTTTTTTGTAATGTGCATATTGGCTGTAGGTTGGTCTTGTAGGTGTTTCCCCAGACCTCTACACAATAGTTAAGATATGGTAGGAACAGTGAATTGTACAGTAAGAACAATGATTTATAGTCCAAAATGTGTCTTGTCTTCCCCAGTATCCCTATACATTTTGCCAACTTGGCCCGGATGTGACTGATGTGAGGTTTTCCAGCAGATTTTATTGTCTAGCGTCACCCCCAGAAACTTATTTTCCTGTACTGTTTCAATTCTGGTATCATCTATCATCATTATTTCATGATTTATTTTATAATTTCCAAACAACATAATCTTTTTTTTCCAGATTTAGAAATAACTTATTTTTGTTAAACCACTGTATTAACCTTTTCATTTCAGTTGTGACCACCTCTAAAACCTGCTGCAAATTCTCACCAGTGCAAAGGATATTTGTGTCATCTGCAAACAAAATAAATTTCAGAATTTTTGATACTTGACATACAGTATGTCATTTATATATAAGATAAAGAGTTTGGGTCCCAAAACTGAGCCCTGGGGCACACCACAAGAGATGTTCATGAAGGGTGATTTGTGCTTACCAATTTGTACAAATTGTTGTCTGTTACTTAAATAACTTTCCACCCAACTCAGTCTGACCCCTCTTATTCCACACCTTTCCAGTTTCCTCAGTAAAATTCTATGGTCAATGGTGTCAAAAGCTTTCTTAAATCTATAAATACTCCTACAGCAAACTTTTTTTTTGTCTATACAACTAGTAATTTCTTCCATGAGTTCGATCAGTGCCAAACTGTCATGGCCGCCAGTCACAGCACCTGTGCGCGCACCTGCCTGTCATCTCCAGCGGCCTATTTATTCCACCAGGACCAGTGCTCGGCGCGGAGTCATCTGGTTTCCTTTCCTGAATCCTGCTACGCCTGCCTCCATGCTTCCCAGCACTCTACTCTTCTACACATCGGCTTCCAAGCCCTTGCTGAACCCTATCCGGGCCTGTTCCTCCCAGACCAACTATTCAAGTAAGACTTCACGTTTTTCACCCTGTCTGCTTCCCCTGTGCACAGACAGAGATCTGCAGCGGCGGTCCTCCCTTCCTTCCAGGCGGCGGACTCACTTCCTCACCTCCAGCTCCTCGGCCTCCAGTGGGCACTGTCTTCCTGGCTGCAGCTTTGGCGCTACCTGGGCTTCACTCAACACCCTCTGACAGTAAGCGCAGTAACATCCCGAGTGCTGTATAAGCTAAGCTGCAAACTAACAGCCTTGTCTCGTTCCAGGGTTGCCAGGTTGTATGGTGCTCTGCCGGCCCCAGCTGGAGAATACAGATCACACTACACTACACTACACTACACACCCTGCACACACGCATCCATTCACTCACTGTTCCAATAAATAACGTTAATTGTATCTATCCTGAGTCGTGTCTGCTCTGTGGGTCACTATTACCATGTCACAAAGATGTAGATTTGTCTGCTCTAAAACCATACTGACTGTCTGTAAGAAGGTTGTGTTTTTCAATGAAATCATCCAGTCTCTTAGTGAAGATTTTTTTCAAGTATTTTGGAGAATTGTGAGAGTAAAGAGACCGGCCTCTAACTTGTGAAATGGTGACTGTCTCCTGAATTGTATAGTGGTATTACTTTTGCTATTTTCATTTTGTTTGGAAATTTACCAGGTTGAAATGACATGTTACAGATGTGGGTGAGTGGTTTAACAATTGCTTCAATTACTTTTTTCACTATTGTGAAATTTTTTTTTGATGCATTATCCTACATCGGACGTTGGGGAGGACACTGGCGCTGCTCTGTTCGCCGCTTCCCCATTCATGACTCATTCGTAATTTCTTTTTTTTTAACTTTACAGTTTCTGTGTTTTTTGTTTGTTTGTTTCCCTACATTGCTGGACCTGGATACTACTATTTTTGTTCATTTTACTGGTGGTGTGGACGCTTACCTGCAAGACGATCTCGGCTGTCAACTTCACCCACCAGGCTGACTCAAGTGCCACTCCGGTCACAAACTGTTCTGTTGTCCTGTCATGGTTTGGATTGTCTTCATCTGCCTCTCTACTCTCCATCTCTGGTACATCTACCCGTGACTTGCTGGTGGCCTTGGCCTGCGGGAAAGCTGGCTAGCGGGAAACTGGCTGTTAGCCAGCCAGTTGACGGCTGGCCGACCGCTACCTGTCCGTGCTTTGGCTGTCATCTGTCTGGGACTCCCTGCTAACATCGCTGGGCCATCAGCTAGCTCACTACCGAGCTCGCTACCGGGTATCTCGCTACAAGCTGGCGGGTCAACGGCTAACTGGCTGCTGCCTGGTGCTAGCGCTGCTTGGCTAGAAATCAGAGAGGCTGGGAAGCGTCCTTCCATGGTCGACACGTTCTGTCACTTCATCCTGCAACTCTGCCAACTCATTGGTTTTAACACCTGCAACAAACTCGGACCTCCATCACCCACCTCCGGCACCGGCATAGCCCCAGTTATGGCGCTACGCTACACATCCGCACAACTCCTCCAGCTAAACCACCAAACCTCTCCCTCCTTGGAACTCATTGCCTCACTAAAAAGCTCCAAACTTCTCCTCCGGCCCCGATATATCCACCGAAGTTCACGCCGCAAGTTTAATTACCACTTCACCACAAAAAACTGTCTCCCCGTTCTCTGGTCAAATCGCTGCATGGACACCGGCTTCGGCACTTCCATGCTGCGTCATCACAACAATGTGACGCGTCATCAGAACAACCCCAACGTGAATCCTTTCAACCTCTGCCCTATCCCGACTTCTGCACCCGCATTTTCAAAACAAAAGCACCTGAAACTTGCCCTCTTCAACACACGATCCCTTAACAATAAAAGCCTCATTCTAAACGAATTCATCACTGATAATAAACTGGATCTCCTCTGTCTCACTGAAACTTGGCAAAAATCCCTGGATTACATTGCACTTAACCAAACCACCCCTGCTGGATATTCATACCTGGACAACCCACGCCCTGAAGGCCGTGGAGGAGGCATTGCTGCTATTCATCTTCATGACCTCAATCCACGACCTCTCTCCATACCCATTGTTTCCTCTTTTGAACACCTGACTTTTAAAATCCCCCCCAAAACCTCTCCTCATTGCAATTATCTACCGCCCTCCCAAACCAAATCCATCTTTCTTATCAGATCTTTCAGAACTCATTACAGTACTGTCTGCAACCTCACCATCTGTCCTACTGCTTGGCGATTTCAACCTCCACATTGATTCCCCTGACTGCAAATACGCAAACGATTTTCTGGACTTACTCAAGTATCTCAACTTTACCCAACACATAACTTTCCCCACCCACAGACGTGGACATATCCTGGATCTGGTTTGCTCCACTGGTCTCCACATTCACAACATCTCCAGCACTGACCTCACCATCTCGGATCATCTCGCCATCACACTGGACATTGACATCCCAGCCCCTCAACCCAAACAAGACCGAACAATAACCTTCAGGAATCTTAAGTCCATCTGCTCAGTTTCTCTCTCCACATGCATATCTAACACTCTCTCCAACCTCACCTTCCCTGTAAACCCAACCCCTACAGACTTAGTAAACATCTACAACAACACATTGTCTACCTCCCTCAACAAACTGGCCCCCATGAAAACAAAAACTGTCACTTTCACTCATTCGGCCCCCTGGTACACCTTAGAACTTCACAAACTCAAAAAACAACTGTGACAGCTTGAACGCCTGAGCTGCAAAACTGGTCTGACTGTACACACCCTCGCTCACATAGAACTGATGCACCTATACCAATCCTCACTCAATAAAGCTCGCTCTGCCTACTACTCCAGCATCATTCACTCTGGATCCTCCAACCCCCGCACTCTGTTCTCCACCATCAACAAACTCCTCAAACCCCAGGACATCATTTCATCATCCTTCACCCCTGAAAAATGCAATAGCTTTCTATCATTTCTCCATTCCAAAATTGACAGTATTCACAACCAGCTTGCCTCCTCCTCGGCCATCACCCCTGACTCAGAACCCACTTTTTCTCCACCCATAGATAAACAGCTCTTCCTTTTCTCACCCATAACCACTGACGAACTTTCCGAAATACTCTCCAGCATGAAATCATCTACATGCCCCCTGGACCCCATCCCCTCCCCCCTTATCAAAGCCTGTCTCACCCCTCTTGCCCCATTATCATCGACACCATCAACTCCTCCCTCACCACTGGCACTGTCCCCCCATCACTTAAGATTGCTGCCATCACCCCCCTCCTTAAGAAACCTGGCCTGGGCTCTGACGACCCCAACAATTTCAGACCCATCTCCAACCTCCCATTTCTGGCTAAAATATTGGAAAAAGCTGTCACCACCCAACTCAAGAAACACCTCCTCTCCAACAAACTCTATGAAACATTTCAATCTGGATTCTGTTCTCACCACAGCACTAAAACCGCCCTCCTCAGGGTCACCAATGACCTCCTGCTCGCCTCTGACTCTGGCTCCCTCACCATTCTTCTCCTCCTCGATCTCAGCGCTGCTTTCGATACCATCAATCATTCCATCCTGCTCCGTAGTCTGCTTTCTATTGGCATCACTGACTCCGCCCTCTCTTGGTTCACCTCCAACCTGTCTGACAGATTCCAGGACATCTCCATCAACAATCACAAATCACGCACTACCCCCATATCACACGGTGTCCCTCAAGGCTCTGTGCTCGGTCCAACCCTTTTCACTCTCTACATGCTTCCGCTTGGTCACATCATCCGTCAACATGGTCTTCACTTTCACTGCTACGCCGACGACACCCAGCTGTACATCTCCTCTAAATCCATCACCCCCGCCATTCTCTCCACCATCACCAACTGCCTCACAGACATAAAAACCTGGATGACTAACAACTTTCTCAAGCTAAACAGCAATAAAACAGAAATCATCATTTTTGGACCAAAATCTCTTTTCCCCTCTTCCCAGATCTTTTCATTTCAAATCGATGGTCACTCAGTCACCCCCTCCCCCTGGCCAGAAAACCTCGGCATTATCATGGACCCCACCCTCTCCTTCAAATCTCACATCAACCATATCACCAAAACATCATTTTTTCATCTTCGTAATATTGCACGCCTCCGTCCCACCCTCTCCCCCTCTGCCGCTGAAATACTCATCCACGCCTTCATCACCTCCAGACTTGATTACTGTAACAGCATTCTGTATGGACTTCCTTCCACCATCCTCCAAAAACTACAGTATGCCCAAAACTCAGCCGCCCGCCTACTTACTCACTCCCGCTCCAGAGACCACATCACTCCTCTCCTCCGTCAGCTCCACTGGCTCCCCATTCAACAGCGCATCAACTTCAAGATCCTCCTCATCACCTACAAAGCACTTCATAACCTCGCCCCCTCATACCTCAGAATCAGAATCAGAATCAGATTTATTGCCATTGTTCATGTAGTACACAAACTAGGAATTTGTCTTGGTGCAATGCCGCAACATTAAACATGATAAAATAAAAGAAATAAACTATACATGCAATAAAGTGTAGAATAAGAATGAGTAATACCTAACTGACCTTCTGTCTTGTCATTCCCCCACTCGTCTCCTCCGCTCTGCTGACACTCACCTTCTTACCCCCATCACCAAGACAAAATTCTGCACCCTGGGTGATAGATCATTCGCCATCGGCGCACCGACCCTCTGGAATTCCTTGCCCCTTCACATCCGGTCTGCCAACACACTTGCTTCTTTCAAAAGTCAACTCAAAACCCATCTTTTCAAATCTACCTATGAAAACTGACTGCTTCTTCTACCTATGTGTACCTACCTTGTCTGTTTGCCCGTTCTCTGTATGTTTGTCCCTATGCTGCTTTGTAAAGCGTCTTTGAGTATTTAGAAAAGCGCTATATAAGACTGATGTATTATTATTATTATTATTGTCATGTCAATTTCATTCCAGTCAGTTGATTTTTTGTTCTTAAATTTACTCACAGTTTCGATAATTTCCTTTTCAGTTACTGCACCCAAAAAGATTGTGTTTGGATTTCTATCTTCTATTTCATTTACAGACCCACTATAGTTTGTTTCTGGTGTCACTATTGTTTTTGCTAATTCTGGACCACCGTTTACAAAAATTTATTGAAACCACTGACCACATCCTCCATATTATTTATCAAATTGTCATTTTCAATAAAATATTCTGGATAATTAGCATTCTTTGATCGGTTACTAATAATTCCATTTAGCACTTGCCATATTCCTCTTAAGTTATTCTTATTATCCTCTAATATTCTGTTGTAGTATTCTTTCTTACAAGTCCTCATTATATTAGTAAGCTTCTTTTTGTATCTTTACCTCCGCCAAAGGGGGAGGTTATGTGATCATCGGTGTTGGTTTGTCTGTTTGTTTGTTTGTCTGTCTGTTTGTTTGTTTGTTTGTTAGCAAGATAACTCAAAAAGTTATGGACGGATTTTCATGAAATTTTCACAGATTGTCAGAAATGGGGCATCCTACAGATGATTAGATTTTGGTGGTGATCCGGATCACCGTCCACAAGAAAACCGCCATTACGCAAAATGCCATTTTCGTGAATAACTACTAAACTACTAATCCTATCATTGTCAATCCAATTGTTGTGAATCCAATTGCTAGTCATATGTTTTCACGGTCAAGGAATCTGAAAACGTGCACACAAACACTGTATGGGGGGAACTGTGGCGCTAAACCGCCATTACGGAAAATGCCATTTTCGTCAATAACTACTGAACCACTAATCCTATCATTGTGAATCCAATTGCTTGTCATATGTTTTCATGGTCAAGGAATCTGAAAACGTACACACTAACACTGTATGGGGGGAACTGTTGCCGCCATTACGGAAAATGCCACTTTCATGAATAACTACTGAACCACTAATCCTATCATTGTCAATCCAATTGCTAATTGCTATTGCTCCCTTCCTGTTCACTCTTTATACTGCGGACTTCTCACACAACACAACACATTGCCATCTACAGAAGTTCTCTGATGACTCTACGATCGTCGGTCTCATCTCCAGCGGAGATGAAGCTGAGTACAGAGGGCTTATCCAGGACTTTGTGGACTGGTGCCATCGGAACTGCCTCCAGATCAATGCGAGGAAAACTAAGGAGCTGGTGGTGGACTGCCGCAGGCATGGGCAGCCCCTCACAGCACCAGTAAATATACAGGGAACAGACATCGAGATGGTGACATCCTACAAGTACCTGGGTATTCATCTGAACAATAAACTAGACTGGTCACACAATACTGACGCACTCTACAAGAAGGGACAGCGCAGGCTGTTCCTGCTGAGGAGACTCAGGTCTTTTGGTGTACAAGGGGCGCTGCTGAAGTCATTCTATGACACGGTGGTGGCATCAGCCATCACTTTTGGAGTGGTCTGCTGGGGCAGTGGCATTACTGCAGCCGATAGGAAGAGACTGAACAAACTGATTAAGAAAGCTAGCTCTGTACTGGGCAACGCCTTGATCCGATGGAGGAGATAGGAGAGAGAAGGACGGTGGCTAAACTGTCATCTCTGCTGGAGTCCGAGTTCCACCCTATGCAGGACATACTGGATGCACTGAGGAGCTCATTTAGCAGCAGACTACATCATCCCAGGTGCACAACCGAGAGGTTTCGTAGGTCCTTCCTACCAACGGCTGTCAGACTGTACAACCTAAGCAGGGCTGCTCGCAGAGATAGCAAAAAGACGTAACAAACTAATAGTTTTTTTTTTTTGTTTTTTTTTTTTTGAATGCAAAAGATGCAATAGACTTACACAATGGTCCTCTCCGGCATACAACTAGGAACATACCGGTCGCTATGGAGGGTGAGAATATGTATGGGCACATAATCATACCATGTAGGATAACTAAATAGACGGTTATGCTGTTTCATCCCACCTAGCAACAATGCTCTGCACTGGGTGTGTTTATATTTATATTTATATATCTATATATTTATTCCATCTAGCTACAATGCTCAGCACTGGGTGTGTTTATATTTATATATCTATATATTTATTCCATCTAGCTACAATGCTCCGCACTGTGTTTTTATATATCTACAGATTATTCCATCTAGCTACATTGCTCCGCACTGTGTGTGTTTATATACTTGCATATTTATTCCACCTAGCTGCAATGCTCCGTACTGTGGGTGTTTATATATTTACATATTTATTCCATCTAGCTACAATGCTCTGCACTGTGTGTTCATATATTCATATATTTATTCCATCCAGCTACAATGCTCTGCACTGTGTGTGTGTGTGTGTATATATATATATATTTTATAGTAATATGTACATATGTATATTAGCTGCTCTTGCTTGCTTGTTTTTTTTTTTGTTTTTTTTTTTCTTGCCTTCTGATTGTTGCTCTGAGTGTTGCTATCCCTGTGCTGTTGCAATCCTGGAATTTCCCCGTTGTGGGACTAATAAAGGCTTATCTTATCTATCTTATCTTAGTCATATGTTTTCATGGTCAAGGAATCTGAAAACGTACACACAAACACTGTATGGGGGGGAACTGTGGCCGCCATTACGGAAAATGCCATTTTCGTCAATAACTACTGAACCACTAATCCTATCATTGTGAATCCAATTGCTTGTCATATGTTTTCATGGTCAAGGAATCTGAAAACGTACACACAAACACTGTATGGGGGGAACTGTGGCCGCCATTACGGAAAATGCCATTTTCGTGAATAACTACTGAACCACTAATCCTATCATCCATCCATCCATCCATCCATCTTCTACCACTTTTCCGAAGGTCCGGGTCGCGGAGGCAGCAGTTCAAGCAGAGAAGCCCAGACTTCCCTCTCCCCAGCCACCTGCTCCAGCTAGGTGGGCATACCAAGGCGTTCCCAGACCAGCTGGGAGACATAGTCTCTCCACCGAGTCCTGGGTCTGCCCCGGGGTCTCCTCCCAGTGGGACGTACCTGAAACACCTCAAGTGGGAGGCGTCCAGGAGGCATCCGAATCAGATGCCCATACCACCTCAACTGACTCCTTTCAATGTGGAGGAGCAGCGGTTCTACTCTGAGCCTCTCCCGGATGACTGAGCTCCTCACCCTATCTCTGAGGGTGAGTCCAGCAATCCTACGGAGAAAGCTCATTTCAGCCGCTTGTATCCGCGATCTCGTTCTTTCGGTCATTACCCAAAGCTCGTGACCATAGGTGAGAGTAGGAATGTAGATTGACTGGTAAATCGACAGCTTTGCCTTAGAACTAAGCTCCCTCTTCACCACAACAGACCGGTACAACGTCCGCATCACTGCAAATGCTGCTCCAATCCGTCTGTCGATCTCTCGCTCCATTTTCCCCTCACTCGTGAACAAGACCCCAAGATACTTAAACTCCTCCACTTGGGGCAGGAGCCTGTCCCCAACCCGGAGAGGACAATCCACCTTTTTCCGGCTGAGGACCATGGACTCGGACTTGGAGGTGCTGATTCTCATCCCAGCCGCTTCACACTCAGCCCAGCCCAGTCCGCCAAGGTCTCCGCCTTTGACCGCCACCTAATCCACATAGCACCGGACCCCCATGATCCCTCCTGCAGGTGGTGAACCCACTGGAGGGCGGACCCATGTAACTCCTTCGGGCTGAGCCCGGCCGGGTCCCATGGGTGGAAACCCGGCCACCAGACGCTAGCCTTCGAGCCCCTCCCCCAGGCCTGGCTCCAGGGTGGGGCCCCGGTAACCCCATACCGGGCGGGGTACACTGAATCCTTGATATACAATTTATCATGAGAGTCTGTTGGATCGTTCTTAGTCTGGCCCTTCACCCAGGACCAGTTTGTCTTGGGAGACCTTATCAGAGGCAAATTGCCCCCGGACAACATAGCTCCTGGGATCACTGGGGCACGCAAACCCCCCCACCACGATAAGGTGACGATCCATGAGGAGGGTAATCCTATCATTGTGAATCCAATTGCTTGTCATATGTTTTCATGGTCAAGGAATCTGAAAACGTACACACAAACACTGTATGGGGGGAACTGTGGCCGCCATTACGGAAAATGCCATTTTCGTGAATAACTACTGAACCACTACTTGTCATATGTTTTCATGGTCAAGGAATCTGAAGACTGTATGGGGGAAACTGTGGCGCTTGGCGGAGGTCTGCGCTCTCCGAGTGCTTTTCTAGTTTATATTTAATCTCAGCCTCTACCGTTCTACACTTAATGAATTGTTTATATAATGTATTCTTCTTTTTACATGCATTGTGGAGTGTGTAAATGAAGAGGCAGCTTCATGTCAGACGATTTATTACACACTCACATCTCACAAGCACAGAACAGAATGACTGGTTACAGCAAGCACTCCCCTCTATATATCAAGTCACCTTCACAAGCTTCAAGGCACTTCCTCATACACAGCATGATATTTACACTACACTTCATTCAACCCCCTCTCACCCTCTTGGGCATTGTTCTCCCATGTGTATTCATTGTCTCTGTCTGAGGTGCGAAATAACCTGACTTCCATACCACCCCCCCAGCATCTTAGATAGAACAATAGAATATCAGTCCACATGCTGTTTCGGCTTCAGTCTCCTCCCATATCTGCTGTAAATGGGGTTTACTGCCTCCGTGGCGCTGCTGTGCCGGTGGGGGGCTGCTGGGTGTGTGTCCCACTGCGGGTGAGCTGTGGTGAGGGGGGGGGGGGTTCGCTCTGTCCATGTGGCTGCTCTGATGAATCGTTCCCCTGGGGAGTCCTCCGTGGGGGTCTTCCATGCCGAGGGGACCTCGCCAACAGCACTTGCTCATCCGCCACTACAAAGGCGGGTTTGAGTCTGTCTATGCCAATTTTCTCCCGTCTACCCCCCAAGTCTAGCACAAAATGCTTATCCCCTGTTTCCAACACTCTGAACGGTCCATCATAGGGTGGGTGCAATGGAGGGCGGTGGGCGTCGTGTCTGACAAACACGAACTCCGCGTTCTTCAAAGTTTTAGGCACGAAAACACGCGGAAAACAGTGGTGGGCCGGGCCCGGTAGTGTGCCTGTGTTTGCGCTACGCTGCAAAAGCTGAGACGGGCAGCTGTCCGGCGCGGGATTATCTGGTAGAAATTCCCCGGGCAGCCGTAGGGGCTGCGCAAAAACCAGCTCTGCCGGGGAAGCTTCCAGATCTTCTTTTGGCGCAGAGCGCAACCCCAATAAAACCCACGGCAACCTGTCCACCCAATTTGCATCCGTCAGTGAAGCCCTGAGTGCTGCTTTCAGTGATCTATGAAAACGCTTGCATAACCCATTGGCCTGTGGGTTGTATGCGGTTGTGCGATGAATTGTAACACCCAGGCTGTGGGGCATCGTGGACCAGAGTTTGGAAACAAATTGAGGGCCCCTGTCGGACGTAATGTCCGACGGGACTCCAAAACGTGCCACCCATGCTGTTAAAAAAGCGCGTGCTACGTCTGCGGAGGTGGTTGCCGCCAGTGGGACTGCTTCTGGCCAGCGTGTGGTGCAGTCCATCACTGTCAGGAGGTGCGTGCACCCCTGTGATGGTGGGAGGGGGCCCACGAGGTCCACGTGAACATGGTCGGGCCTCTTAGCCGGTACCCGAAACGGCTCCAAGGGAGCCTTCATGTGCCTGTGTACCTTGGCTCGTTGGCACGCCACGCAGGCTGCAGCCCACTCTTTTACTTGTTTGTGTAGGCTCAGACACAAGAACTTCTCTCCCACCATTTTGACAGACGCGCACACTCCTGGGTGCGCCAGAGTGTGAACCAACTCAAACATGCGGCGGCGCCATGCGACCAGGACCACCGGACGCGGGCGTCCCGTGGAGACATCGCAGATTGTGGGGGCATGCCGTCTTGCAGCACCTTGCTCTCCAGCCTTAACCCTGTTGGTCCAGACTGGAGCGCGTGCACGTCTGCATCGCTAATCTGCTCTGCGGCCATGGCCGCGTAATCTATCCCCACATAGACCGGGACCACCACGGTGCGTGAGAGGTAGTCCGCCACCACATTCAGTTTACCCGACACATGCTGAATATCGGTAGTAAACTCTGAGATTGCGGCCAGCTGTCTCTGCTGCAGGCCCAACCACGGTTCTGAAACCTTGGCCATCGCGAACGTTAGTGGCTTGTGATTCACGAACGCGGTGAAGCTGCGCCCTTCCAGCCAGAACTGGAAGTGGCGTATGGCCAGGTGGAGAGCCAGCAACTCCCTGTCGAACGCGCTGTATTTACGTTCGCTGTCGCACAAAGTTCTGCTGAAAAAAAAGCGAGCGGCTGCCAAGCTCCGGTGACGCGCTGCTCTACGACAGCCCCTATGGCCACGTCTGAAGCGTCGGTGGCGAGCGCTATCCGGGCCGCCAGGTCCAGATGCACCAGCAGTGCGGCGTTTGCCAGGGCTGCTTTAACCTCCGAGAATGCCCGCTGTCGCTCCGGGGTCCATTCGACCCTATCCGTGGGTTTCTGTCTCTTGAGCGCGGCATACAATGGTTGCATGAGCTGCGCCGCGCGGGGAAGGAAACGGTTATAAACGTTCACCATCCTCAAAATTCCTGCAGCCCCTGACCGTCTTGAGGCCGGGGAAATCCGCCACGGCGCGCACTTTGTCAGGCAGCGGTATCGCTCCTTCTGGAGAGACGCGGTGCCCCCAAAAAAATCAATCTCCATCACACCAAACTGGCATTTCGCCGGGTTGATTATTAACCCGTTCTCCTCCAACCTCCGGAAAACCGTCCTGAGGTGGGTTTCGTGTTCGTCTTCGGACGCACTGGCTACCAGGATATCGTCCAGGTAGACGAACATGAATGGGAGATCGTGCAGCACTGCATCCATCATGCGCTGGAACGTCTGTGCCGCACCTTTTAAACCAAATGGCATGCGCAGGAACTCGAATAAACCGAACGGAGTTATTACCGCTGTTTTGGGTATGTCCTCCGTGCGCACTGGGACTTGATGGTAACCGCGGACCAGGTCTATTTTGGAAAAAATGCGTGCTCCGGCGAGGTGGACGGAAAAATCCTGTATGTGGGGAAATCGGGTAGTGGTCGTGTGCTGTGGCGTTGTTCAACCTGCGGAAATCACCGCACGGTCGCCACGATCCCTCAGCCTTAGGGACCATGTGTAGCGGGGATGCCCATGGGCTGTTCGAACGCCTGATGATGCCCAACTTTCCAGGTTGGGCGAACTCCTCGCACGCTATGGCCAGTTTAGCTGCGTCCAAGCGCCGAGGTCTTGCAAAAACGGCGGCCCGGTGGTGTGATAAAGTGCTCCACCCCGTGTTTAAGCGATGGCCGCCGAAAACGTTGGGACCGTGAGTGCTGGGAACTGAGTGAGCAGTGTTTGGAACTTACCGCTGGAGCTGTGACGTTGGCTTGTGCTGTTGGCTGGGTCACTCGAGGCTATACAGGGGAGAGAGTCAAAGGACAGTGCATTAACCAGGCGCCTGTTAGCAACATCACCAGTAAACCATGTGCACACAGAAAATCAGCCCCCAGGATATGGTAATTCAGTGCTGCTATGACAAAAGTCCACTCATATGTATGGCCGTGTAGAGATAAGATCAGTGTCCTCTCACCAAAGGTCTTAATTTCCGAGCCGTTTGCTGCCAACATCACGAGGCCACTAGGTCCTGCCAGCCGGTCGGCATAGGTCGGCAGGATGAAGCGCTTCTGGGCTCCGGTGTCCACGAGGAAACGCCTCCCCGAGCGCGCGTCCGTCAAGTAGAGCAGCTTGTTCTCTTCACCGAGGGTCACAGCTGCTACCGTCCGCCGGCCTCGGCGTTCTCCCTAGCGCTTGAATTGGCACGGTGGCGCACATCTGCGTGCATTCCTCATCCGAAGCGGCGGGGTGGGTAGAAACAGAGCGGGTCTCTCTGGCGCTCCTTGGCTCTCGCTGCTGCTATCGTCGGTGGCTCCTCGCCTCCTCTGGTCATTTCGCTGGCTCCGCCGCTGCCGCGTTGACTGTGATCGCCCTGGTGGTAGAGGGATGATCCTGTCTGCCTCCTGGGCTAGTGCACGGTAGTCACGCGCGGCCAGCAACGGCGAATTGGCCAGAACCGCTCTCGCCACTGTTGGAAGGTTCCGGAGGAAAAGGTGGGCAAACAGAAAGTGCCCGTCGTCCGTGCCCATTAATGCCAGCATCTTCTCCATCAGGTCTACAGCCGACCCATCTCCTAGCTCGGTCCATGTCAGGACCGAGTTAGGAGATGTCCGTGTCCGCTCTCTCACATTCCGAGAGCGTGTAGCGCCGGGTGAGCGCAGCCTTGAGCGCCTCATATTTGTTGCTGGCTGGTGGCTGATCGAGCAGGCTCGCTACCTGCTGGGCTGTGCGGGAGTCCAGCGCTGCTACCACATGGTAGAACTTGGTGTCATCTGCCGTTACTCCCCGGAGGGCGAACTGGGCCTCGGTGTGGTGGAACCAAGAGCGCGGGTTGTGCTGCCAGAAATCTGGTAGCTTGACTGAAACTGCACACACGTTGCTGGGGGTTCCAGTCCTGGCTGTCTGTGGAATGGCTGCTGCGTCTCTGGGGCTTCCCGACCGGGCCGACTCCGGGGTTCTCGCCTCGTGTTCCATAATACGTCTTGGGTCACCAGTGTGGAGTGTGTAAATGAAGAGGCAGCTTCATATCAGACGATTTATTACACACTCACATCTCACAAGCACAGAACAGAATGACTGGTTACAGCAAGCACTCCTCTCTATATAACAGGTCACCTTCACAAGCTTCAAGGCACTTCCTCATACACAGCATGATATTTACACTACACTTCATTCAACCCCCTCTCACCCTCTTGGGCATTGTTCTCCCATGTGTATTCATTGTCTCTGTCTGAGGTGCGAAATAACCTGACTTCCATAGCATTTAGTAACCCCTTGGTGACCCATGGAATATTTTGTTTTGTTGTCTGTCACTGTATTGTTTTATAGGACAGTTTTTATTGTACAATGATTGAAATATTTGTAAAAATTCATCATATGCTTTATTTATATCTTTTTGTCACAAACTATCTTCCAGTCTTGCATTGATAATTCCTTTGCCAGTAAATACATAGATTCTTCAGTTGTTATTCTTTTATATTTAATATTTTTGGTATACTTTTTCTTCCTATAATCACACTGATAGACAACAAAAATCGGCAGGTGGTCAGTGAAGCATTCAATAAAAGCCCACTACGATATATTTTCCATAATGTTTGTGAACATGTCATCTATTAGTTGTGGCACTGTGTGACGTGATTCTGCTAGGTCTGGTGATTGTTGAATGTAAGCCCATACTGTACATTGTGTTAATAAATTCTTCTTTCGAACTATGTTGTTTTGAATTCATAAGATCTATATTGAAATCCCCACAGATGAACATACTTTATGAGTAAGTTTTGGCATACATTTTTTCCATCCAGTCCTTGAATAAGTCAATATTTGATCCAAGTGTTCTATATACACAGCTCACTACTATATTCTTCATATTGTCCAAACAGATTTCTATTGTAATACATTCAAATAAATCATCCACAGTCACTGACAAATTTTCAACAACCTTGTATTGCAAGCTCTTGTCAACATAAATTGCAACTCCTCCTCCTTTTTTCACTTTTCTATTCATATAATTTAATTGGTACCCATCCAATGTAAAATCCACTCCTTCCTCTTTACTGAGCCACGTCTCTGATATTGCCACTATACTGAATGGCTCTTTAAACTGATCTAAATAATCATTAATGTTATTAAAGTTGGCATAGAGACTTCTGCTGTTGAAGTTGATCACTGAAATATTGAAATCAGATGTGACCATTGCGTTAAACTGTTCATCCGAGTAGTAACTACAGTTATTATTGATGGAGGTAAATAAAATTATTGTCAGGGTCTATGTTACATTCCACGTCCTGTGTGTTGTGATCCATATATTCATTCATCCACATATATATTTTTTTTTTCTCTCCCGGCGCCACACGAGTTTGCCGCCCTTTGCAACAGCGGCTTGATTCCGAGTCTTTTTTCCCTTCCTCTCTCTTTTGATCCGTCTTTTTTTCACTCCACTTATATCACGGACACACAGATCGTCCCAAATGTCTCCTGAGACGGTGGACGGAGCCACTGTTTATAGCAGGATACGATACAGCAGGGAAGAGCTGCTAGCATTCAACCGCCATCCGGTCCCATTGGAAAAACTCGACATACCGAGAGAACTGAGGCGAAAACGCTGCGGCTGCCGGGCTGGAGTAAGGCGGAGGACAAAAAATATAAGGTACAGACCCTCCCTTCCATCTATTGTCATGGGAAATGTACAGTCGTTACTGGGAAAGGTAGATGAGCTAGCGGCTATGTGCCGTTACGATAGCACATACCGGGAGTGCTCTCTCCTTTTGTTTTCTGAGACGTGGCTATCTGAACTAGCAGCAGATGCTAACATTGAGCTGGAGGGTTTCCACTTGATACGGGCAGACTGAACACCAGACAGTGGCAAAGCAAGGGGCGGTGGAGTGATAATGTATGTTAACAACAACTGGTGCAGACCGGGACATATCACTGTTAAACAACGACACTGCAGCAAAGACATTGAGTTGCTAGCTGTTAGCATGCGGCCTACATATCTCCCGAGAGAACACTCACACGTGATCTGCATTGTTGTTAATGCAAATCCGACGGCGAACGCTGGGACAGCGCGTGACGTCATCCATTCAGTAACCAGCAGGCTGCAGACAGAACACCCAGATGCTCTTCTCCTCATCTCAGGCGATTTCAACCATGTTTCACTATCTCCCATTCTACCCACGTTTACCCAGTATGTCACATGCCACACTAGAGACAATAAAACACTGGACTTATTCTACGCAAACACTAAGGAGGCGTACACCTCATCACAACTCCCCCCACTTGGGAGATCGGATCACAACTTGGTTCATCTCCGGCCGGTGTACAAACCCGTAGTGCACAGACAACCTCCGGCGATGCGCACAGTGAAGTTATGGTCTGAGGAGGCAATGAACACTCTAAAGGGCTGTTTTGAAGCCACCGCCTGGAAGCAGCTCTGCGATCCACATGGTGAGGACATCGATGGCCTCACTCACACCTTCACGGGCTACCTCAGCTTCTGTGTGGACAAATCCGTTCCCACCAAGACCATACGGTGTTGCTCAAACAACAAACCCTGGATCAACCCTGAGATAAAAACACTTCTGAGAGAGAAGAAGAGGATCTTCAGGTCGGGGAACAGGGAGGTGCTGAAGTCTGTACAGAGGGAGCTGAGGAGAAAGATCAGAGAAGGCAAGGACAGCTTCAGGAAGAAGATGGAGGACAAGCTGCAACAGAGCGACATCAGCGGGGTCTGGAGAAACCTCAAAACCATCTCTGGGCTCCAGAACACCTCCCCCCAGGCCACGGGGGGCAGGGAGTGGGCGAACAACCTGAATCTGTTTTTCAGTAGGTTTGACCAACCACCCTCCCCCCTGACTGCACAACAACCACTGCTGCCTCTAAAGACATCAAGTCCTGCTGCCCACTCCCCACTCCACCAACACCCCCCCACTCCCAACACACAGCCCCCCATCCTGACCCTGACCAGGACCCAGGTGAGGACGGAGCTGAGGAAGATCAAGGCGAGGAAGGTGTTGGGACCGGACGGCATCAGCGCAAAGCTCCTCAAGTCCTGTGCAGACCAGCTGTGTGGGATTGTGACGTACATCTTCAACCTGAGCCTGAAGCTGGGGAGGGTACCACAGCTGTGGAAAACATCTTGTGTGGTACCTGTACCAAAAACTTCCCACCCCAAAGACCTGAACAGCTACAGACCAGTGGCCTTGACGTCCCACTTGATGAAGACCCTGGAGAGACTGCTCCTTGCTCATCTTCGCCCCCTGGTGGAACCAGCGGTGGATCCACTCCAGTTCGCCTACCAGCATGGCATTGGGGTGGAGGATGCGGTGAGCTTCCTCCTTCACCGTTCTCTGTCCCACCTGGAGAAGCCCGGGAATGTGGTGAGGATCATGTTCTTTGACTTCTCCAGTGCTTTCAACACCATCCAACCGATGATCCTGAAGGACAAGCTGCTGCGCGCAGGGGTGGACCAGCACCTGTCATCATGGATCCTGGACTACCTCACGAACCGGCCTCAGTTTGTGAGAACCCGGGACTGTGTGTCTGACATGATCATCGGTAGCACGGGGGGCCCCCCAGGGAACGGTGTTGGCTCCCTTCCTGTTCACTCTTTATACTGCGGACTTCTCACACAACACAACACACTGCCATCTACAGAAGTTCTCTGATGACTCTGCGATCGTTGGCCTCATCTCCAATGGAGATGAAGCTGAGTACAGAGGGCTTATCCAGGACTTCGTGGACTGGTGCCATCGGAACTGCCTCCAGATCAACGCGAGGAAAACTAAGGAGCTGGTGGTGGACTGCCGCAGGCATGGACAACCCCTCACAGCACCAGTAAATATACAGGGAACAGACATAGAGATGGTGACATCCTACAAGTACCTGGGTGTTCATCTGAACAATAAACTAGACTGGTCACACAATACTGACGCACTCTACAAGAAGGGACAGCGCAGGCTGTTCCTACTGAGGAGACTCAGGTCTTTTGGTGTACAAGGGGGGCTGCTGAAGACATTCTATGACATGGTGGTGGCATCAGCCATCACTTTTGGAGTGGTCTGCTGGGGCAGTGGCATTACTGCAGCCGATAGGAAGAGACTGAACAAACTGATCAAGAAAGCTAGCTCTGTCCTGGGGCAGCGCCTTGATCCGGTGGAGGAGATAGGAGAGAGAAGGACGGTGGCTAATCTGTCATCTCTGCTGGAGTCCGAGTTCCACCCTATGCAGGACATACTGAATGCACTGAGGAGCTCATTTAGCAGCAGACTACATCATCCCAGGTGCACAACCGAGAGGTTTCGCAGGTCCTTCCTACCAACGGCTGTCAGACTGTACAACCTAAGCAGGGCTGCTCGCAGAGATAGCAAAAAGTCGCAACAAACTAATAGTTTTTTGAATGCAAAAGATGCAATAGACTTACACAATGGTCCCCTCCGGCATACAACTAGGAAAATACCGGTCGCTATGAGGGTGAGAATATGTATGGGCACATAATCATACCATGTAGGATAACTAAGTAGACGGTTGTGCTGTTTCATCCCATCTAGCAACAATGCTCTGCACTGTGTGTGTTTATATATTTACATATTTATTCCATCTAGCTACAATGCTCCGCACTGGGTGTGTTTATATTTATATATCTATATATTTATTCCATCTAGCTACAATGCTCCGCACTGTGTGTTTATATACTCATATATTTATTCCATCCAGCTACAATGCTCTGCACTGTGTGTCTGTGTGTGTGTATATATACAGTATATATTTATAGTAATATGTACATATGTATATTAGCTGCTCTTGCTTGCTTGCTTTTTTTCTTGCCTTCTGATTGTTGCTCTGAGTGTTGCTGCCCCTGTGCTGTTGCAATCCTGGAATTTCCCCGTTGTGGGACGAATAAAGGCTTATCTTATCTTATCTTATTCAAAAACTTTCAGTTTCTATGATCCTGTTTATTGATCTTTTGTGTCATGTAGTTATATGTCCTGTTGCAGATGAGTATAATCCTTCAGTGTCTTACAGTTATCATTTGTTGCTGTCGACTCCAGTTCATAATGTTCATTGATATTTGTCCAGTTTCATAATATTTTGGATGTTAATGACCTTGGCTTCTTCAGGTGATCTGTTTAATTTGATGTATATTTTACAGTTTGTTGTCCAGGTGTTTTGAATCTTTTTTTGCTTTCTCATGTATCTTGCTTTTCTGGCTATTTCTGCTTTTTCTTTTGTGAGGTGCTTGTTTATGTAAATGTTCATTCCTTTCAGTTTCCTCCCTTGTTTTAGCAGTGCAGTCTTGTGTTTTCTGTTGACAAACCTCATGATGACAGCTGGCTTGTTGCTGTTTTTCCTGGGCAGAGGGTGGCAGGCCTCAATGGTGTTACAGTCCAGCTGGATTCCTTTGGACTGCAGGAAGGCCGCTACTTGTTGCTCCGTGGATTCGGCTTCCAGCTCATCGAGCCTCCTTCCGCTGTCCGTGGCCACTGCCCGAGCAAATGATTGGAGTTTAATGTGGAGCCCAGTGATGATCATGTCGTTCACCCGGGTGTATTGCTCCAGGTCCGACACTCTGCTCTCCAGATACGCCAGCCTCTTGTCCTTCTCGGCGTTCTGGATCCGTAGTGCTTTCACCTCCTCGACCAGGCCCAGAATGTTTTTTTTTGCTGCAGCTTAACAACAGAAATCTCTTCAACCAAAAAGTCGAGCGATCTTTTAATATCGTCCACCTCCTCAGTCTGCTGAGCTTTCTTGGGACCCATGATCCCGGACGATTTATGTTGACAAAACAGCTACTGAACAGCTGTTTAGCTAGCTGAATGGCAGGCCGCTCTGCTCCGCTCTCATTTTCCCAGTCCGTAAATGCTGCTATTGGCGTCTTAAATCAGGCAGGGGTCAAAACGAGGATGTCCACTCCGTGATCCAAATTCAGTTATCAGAAGCCAAAAAGTAGTCAAAAACCAAGCACCAAAACACAGAAATCCACCGACTGACGGGATCTGACAGCAGGTTGACAGGTTGTTCCTGTCAAAGACAAGAGAAAACATCAAGCAAAAGGACAATAGACATTACAAAATTCCATTACCATTCAAAGAAGAAAGACCAACACTTCCAAACTACAAGATATGTGCAATACACCATCTAAACTGTCTTGAAAGGAGACTAAGGAAGAACAAAACATACTACAAAGATGATGTTAACTTCATGGATTACATAATCTCATGGGGTGATGCAGAGACAGTCTCTGAGGAAGAAATTGACAACAGTCCTGGTAAGACATGCATCATATTTGATTGTTCTGCCAAGTTTCAAGACACGTCTCTCAACGACCATCTGCTTACCAGGCCTGACCTGACAAACACGCTGGTGGGAGTCCTGTACAGATTCAGAAAAGGCTTTATCACAGTGACTTGTGACATTGAAAGAATGTTTCATCAGTTTCGTAAAAAGGGAAGATCAGGATTACTTGCATTTCCTATGGTGAGAGAACAGTAATCTGGAAACCACACCCTCAACTTACAAAATGAAAGTCCATCTGTTTGGAGTGGTTTCATCTCCTGGCTGCGAAAAACTTCAGCATGAAACATCTGGCGGCACAAGGACAAGGTCAATACAGCGAAGATACTATACGCTTCATACAGAGAAACTTCTATGTGGATGATGGCATGGCAAGTGCTTGCACTGAGAAGGAGGCCATGCAGCTGGTAAAAGAATCAAGGGAACTTTGCTCCACTGGCAAATTAAGGCTCCATGAATTTGTCTCTAACAGCGAAGCTGTGATGGCGTCCATCCCAGAAGAGCGTGCCACAGTCACAGATCAAGACCTAGCCTTGAGCTTGCCTCAGATGGAGAGAGCACTCGGTGTAGAATGGTGCATCACCTCAGATTAATTCAAGTTCAGAGTTCAAATGAAAATGAACCCACTTACAAGAAGAGGTGTGCTCTCTACAGTAACCTCCGTGTATGATCCGTTAGGATTCATGGCACCTTTCACACTTCTAGGAAAGCACGTTTTCCTGCAAATGCGCAGAGAAAAGGTTGGCTGGGATGATGAACTTCCAGAAAACTTAAGACCTCATTGGGAGTCCTGGCTTTAAGACCTACCAAAGCTATCTGAAATGGAACTTAAAAGATGTTACTTACTTTCAAGTTTTCATGACATCAAGAGGTATGAACTTCACCATTTTTCAGGTGCAAGTGCCTTTGTGTATGGTGAATGTTCTTACCTGTGAGTTGTTAACAAGTCCAGTGAAGTCCATTGCTCTCTTGTGATGGAAAAATCAAGAGTCACACCAACCAAAGTAACGATGATGCCAAGACTGGAGCTCAATGCGGCAGAAGTTGCAGTTCGAACCAGTGACATACTCCACAATGAATTAGAAATCCAAGATTTGCAGGAATACTTCTGTACAGATTCCACAGTTATTCCGGGCTACATAAACAATGATGTCAGAAGATTTCAAGTGTTTGTGTCGAACCGCATATAAAGAATCAAGTCAAGTACAAAGCCTGAACAATGGGCGTATGTTGCATCTGAGGACAATCCAGCAGACTGTGTCTCAGGGATTAACAGCAGAGCAACTGAAGACCTCCTCTTGGTTCACTGGACCAAAGTTTCTCTGGCAAAAGGAACTGCCTGACAGAGAGAGCAAGGTGGGAGAAGTTAAAGATAATGATCCTGAACTCTGCAAGGCTCACGTGTTCGGTACCAAAGCAAAGGACAACAAAACATTACTGGATCACCTTGAGAAGTTTTCTGACTGGTTAAGAGCTGTTCAAGCAATCGCCAGATTGAAGCGTTGTGTCAAAGAACATAAAAGTGAGAACCAAAGAACCAATGAAAGTACAAGCTTAGAAGAAAGAAAAGAAGCAGAATTTGCAATTGTCAAGTTAGTTCACAAAGAAGCATTCCCAAATGAGATAAAGAGCATGAAAGCAAAGAAAGACCTCACTAAGCCCAAGCACAGTAAGTTGTACAAGTTGAGTCCTTTTTTGGATGAAAAAGGGATCTTGAGAGTGGGAGGACGTCTAAGCCAAGCCTTGTTACACCCACATGTCAAGCATCCGGCAATACTACCAAAAGGCAGCCACATGTCTAGCTTACTTGTCAAGCACTTTCATGAGCAAGTTCATCATCAGGGACGTGGAATAACTGTCGATGAACTGCGAGCCAATGGATGGTGTATTCTAGGATGCAGCAGTGCAGTGTCGTCACATATATATGTAGCACCCCGGCTATAAAATGTGTTCAGTGTGCTTGATGTATTTCTTTTTAAATGTTGTTATGCCTCTGTACGATGTTTAAAGTTGACATGGATTCTCCTATGTTTTGGAATGGTCTGTGAATGTGTCACTCACTCCGCATGTTGAGTGTAGCTGCGCCCATTTTAGTCTGCTTGGGTACCAATCAGAGGAGACTATTGGCATGGTCAGGTTTGAGAGAGGGTGGGACTATGGGAGTGAGAGCTTAGTTGGCATGAGACACTGAGCAGGGGAGACGGGAGAACCACACTGGGAGGATTTACTGGATATTCTTGTAAGTTTATGAGTCCTTGCAGATCTTGCAGATCTTGGGTGCAGATCTTGGTGGTGGTAGCAAATATTCAGATTTAGAAACCCGAATCGCACACTAAGAACAGGGAGAACAATATACTGTCATGACCATCCTATAATATTCACACAAAACAATTAAACTGGACCTTGTCTCTTGAAAAAATATACAACATAACCCCATATTACTCACATTCACTCACATACACACCAGCATCAAATATATACAAACTATACGCTTTCTCCTATATACATATATATACACAGGTATTTACACAAGGACAAAGAACAATTCAAGTAATGCCAACGTCTCTGAGCAGCCACCATCCACAAAACTGCCTCGGAGGCCCCGGGAGCCCCCACAGCATATGTGCCCCTGGCCTCTGTCCACGTCCAGGGTTGAAGCCCCTCTCCCTGGCGAAGATGTCCCTTCCTGCCATAAGCTTTGCCTCCCCTCCAGCCCCACAGTGCTGTTGTCCAGCACACTGTCCCACTGTGTCCCTCGGACCGCTCCCGACCGCCTTGAGCACCGCCATCATGGCTCCAACTAGTCCAGCCCCTCGTGGCTGCACTCTGGTGAAAACTGAAACCTGCTCGTCAGCGCCGTTTGCTGCCTCCGGCATCTCGCCGTACCGTCCAGCACCCTCGTCCAGGATGCTCCGCTGCGCTGCCACCGCGTCCAGCTGCCGCTGCTCACTCCCGGGGTTCTCAGCTTCGCACTCTTCGGCGACCCTCTCCGACCTGGGCGTCTCGACGCAGCTCTCAACTCCCTCATTCCATGAGTCATGCTGCATAGCTTCCGTATCCGGCCACTGCTCACCTCCAGGACACGCACCATCACCCTCATCAGGCTTGCTCGCTGACCTGGGCTCCTCACCGCTGCATCCCGTGCTGTCGGTGTTGGTGCTCTGCTGTGCTGTCACCATGTCCTGTGGCTGCTGCTCCTCCCCAGGGCTGTCAGCCTGCCTGGCCTCCAGTGGCGGGGCTAACTCCTGCTGTGCCACCTCTCCGCCATTCTCGCACACCGCGCCGTCCGACCCGTCAGTGCCATGGTCCTGGGTCAAGTTGGGCTCCATGGCTGGTTTGCTGTCTTCAGTGACCGGGAACTCTTCAACCCATCGTCCCGGTTCTGCCTCAAGGTCCAATTTGGCACCCTTAGCCGCGTTTTGGTGCGGGATTAGCTCCGCCAGCTCCTTCGCCTGCAGCTCTCTGGCTCTCGCCCACTCCACCAAGTGCGCCTCCATGAGCCCGACAACCTCCACGTAGCCCTCACTCGTGCCCAGCGAGTCGAGAATCCTTCGGTCCTCCGTGCCGAGGTTACGGGCCAGGAGGGCCCGCCATTGTCTCCCGCCAAGCCAAGGGAGACCCAGCGAGTTGATATACTCCTCAAACTCACGTCTCCACTGCAGCTACAAAATCACCAGCTCACCCGGGTTTTCCAGAAATGGCAAGAGTCGCTGATTTAGCCAGCACTCTCCCATTCTTCTCCTTGTCGCCAAATGTTATATCTGATAAATGATCAAGACGGAGGCGAGTCTTCATGCAGCAACTAACTAACTTTATTATGAACTTGAGTTTATATACAGAGTGGGCCGTGCCCGCCTGACGTCACCCCGTGGGTGGGCACGGCATCCCAGACACACACTCTCATACATCACAGTATCCTTTTGAGTTCCATATCTTTATGTCTTTACTTTTGGACTTTGCGTCAATAAATTTGTCTGTGGTGTAACCTGCTCGTGAATCTGTCTCTCTTCTCCATGCGCTGCGTAAAAGCGCACGAGGAATTCATGACATCCCGAGGCCACGGTGCTAGGACTTGTTTCTGCAGGAGGCGTTCTGCCTGCGCCCAAATGCTCGTCACGAGGGCACCCCTATTCCATGTTGCCATGGGTAGGGGTTTCAGGAGAAACCCAGTCACCTATTAACTGATCTGTGAACAGTGAGTACCAGCATTGTTTTTTTTTTTTGAGGACGAAATGTATGAGTTCCAACAAGCACGCCAATGTGTGGTGCCACAAATACACGGTCTGAATTGAAATCCCGGGTAAAACTTTATTCATTTAAATTTATTACTTTGCTTTGTTTTTCTATTATTACCTCCGCCAGGCCGCAGGCCGGAGGAGGTAATGTTTTTGCCAGCATTTGTCTGTTTGTTTGTCTGTTTGTCTGTTTGTCTGTCTGTTGGTTAGCAAGATAACTCAAAAAGTTTTGGACGGATTTCGATGAAACTTTCAGGCGTTGTTGGAAATGGTACAAGGAAGAACTGATTAAATTTTGGGGATGATCCGGATCACCGTCTGGATACAGAAATTTTTTAAAGGATTCTTTAACATTGTCAGATACGGCCATTTCCAACATGTGCGCAGGCGCAATGGAGGGCGCTGGTCGTCGTGTCTGACGAACACAAACTCCGCGTTCTTCAAAGTTTTAGGCACAAAAGCACGCAGAAAACAGTGGTGGGCAGGGCCCGGCAGCGTGCCTGTGTTTACGCGACGCTGCAAAAGCTGAGACGGCCAGCTGTCCGGCGCCGGATTATTAGGCAGAAATTCCACGGCCAGCCATAGTGGCTGCGCAAAAACCAGCTCTCTGCCGGGGAACCTTCCAAATCCTCTTTTGCCGCGGAGCGCAACCCCAATAAAACCCACGGCAATCTGTCTACCCAACTTGCATCCGTCAATGAAGCCCTGAGTGCTGCTTTCAGTGGAGGAGATGGACACAACACCAACACTTCAGTTTATTACCTCCGCCAAGGAGGTAATGCTTTTACTACTGAACCACTAATCCTATCATTGTCAATCCAATTGCTAGTCATATGTTTTCATGGCCAAGGAATCTGAAAACGTACACACAAACACTGGATGGGGGGGGAGCTGTGGCGCTTGGCGGAGGTCTGTGCTCTCCGAGTGCTTTTCTAGTTTGAATCTTTATGGGTTTTTTTATTTAAACAGTAAAGTTCATTCTTTTGTCTAATAAATTTTAATGTGTGTTTGCACCTTGATCCTGGTTATTAATGTCATTGTGTAACGAGTATCTGGAATAAACGGAGGTTATAGGTGGGTGGATAAAAATTGCATGGAAGGTTAAGGTTCACACAGTGTAGCTATAGCAACAACTACCCAGGCCTCTTAGCACACATGCAGAGTTTGCAATTCAATTGACTACATTACACTCCTGAGGTCGCACTTACAGATTTTTTTTTTGTATGTCCCTCACTCGCTCACCTCCCATGCCGCGTTGTTTTCACCGAATTAGCAAATAAAGTGAGGTGAGTAAGAGGGCTACATATACAAATGTGTCAAGTGTCGAAAGTACAGAAGATGCACGGAAGACCAAAAAATGGGTAACTTACCTGAAGACAGAATGGAAACGACTCCTCCATTTTCCTACACTGGCATAGACTGTTTTGTTCCATTCTATGTAAAAGAAGGATGGAAAGCTGTTAAAAGATATGGACTTTTACTTACCTGTCTGTGCTCAAGAGCTATACACATCGAAATACTTGATGACATGACGTCCGATGCATTCATTAACGCCCTCAGAGCGTTCATTGTCATAAGAGGAAATGTTCATCAACTTAGAAGTAACCAAGGTACCAATTTCATTGGTGCAAGACGAGAGTTCACCGAACTTATGCAAGGAATGAATGAAGAAAGAGCAAAGGCCCTAGGATGTGAGTTTGTGATGAATCCTCCAGCGTCAAGTCATATGGGTGGTGTCTGGAAGAGACAAATAAGAACCATAAGGAATGTTCTCACTGTGGTCTATATTAACCATATATTCCATAACTTACATATGTTAGAGCATGTGGAAATGTTTGAGATTGCATATGTAAGGAACTTCACACCTCTGAAAGGACAAAGGAATCTCACCCGCTGAGTGAAGAACAAAGACGTTCCCGGATGCGGCGGGGGAGACCGGACGAGCCACCCTCACCCCCCAAGGCGAGGAGAGGAATTACCATCACCTCCCAAGACGAGGAGAGGAAATACCAAGACAATGGGGGGATTATGATAATGAGGGATGTCAGCCTTTGTTATGCATGTCTTTTGTTGTGTGCATGTATATAATCAGTGAGTTGGCGAAATTCTGCCTCTTTTCCCTTCTGCCGCTCTCTGCACCAGATGAGACTTGATAGAAGAGCTGTACATTAAAACTTTGCTTATAAACCAAATCGCCTCTTCATTGCCCAGCTCCTCTACACTGGTGACCTTGACGCGAGTATGGACCGGAGGCGTTCTTCCACAAGCGACTCATCCGTGGCGACTCAGGCAGACGCCAGCAGCCACGCAGACGAGGGAGCAGACGGACAGCTGTTCCCCCCGGCAGAAGAGGTTGAGAGGGCTCAACCGAGCACCAGCACCGCTGTGAGAGCCGAGGCAAAGCACTCTCACCCGGCGGGCACAGCAGTGATGGTGTGCACGAACGCCGTCGCTGTCAAGCTGCCAGACTTCTGGCAAGAGGACCCCGCCTCTTGGTTTCAGCAGGCTGAAGCCCAATTTATACTGGTGGGCATCACGGCCGACGATACTAAGTTTTATCATATCGTCTCCAAACTCGACTCCGCCACTTCGAAGTGTGTGTGGAGCATGATCCGGTGACCACCGGCCCAGGACAAGTACGAGACGCTCAAAGCGACCATCGTGGCGAACTACGTCCCATCAGCGGAAGAAAGAGCCGAGAAGATCCTGGCGGTCTACGGCCACAGAGGGGGCAATCCGAAGGCCCTCATGGAGGATTTGCTGCAGCTCAAGGAAGAGGACAATGACAACTTCCTCTTCCAGTTTATTTTCCTCAGCACGCTGCTGCCACACATGAGGGGGACACTCGCCAGCATGAAGTGCAACAACCACCAAGACTTCCGCACACTGGCCAGCGAAGCTCACCGGCTCGTCAACGCTTGCAAGGAGCTGACACCCACAGCAGCATCCGCAGACCTCAAAGCTGAGGCCCCGAGCCACGGGGAGCCACAACCAACGGAGCAGACCCAGGCCACAGTGACAGCGACGCGGCCAAAACGTAACAGACAGAGTGACGTCTGTTATTATCACCACCGCTTCGCCGAGAAGGCCCACAAATGCGTTCCCCCCTGCAAATTTACGAGGTCGGGAAACGCCAAAGCCGAGAGCCGTTAACAGCAGCGGTTCTCGGCGAGAAAAATAAGCTGTTGTACGTGACGGATGGACACACAGGCAAGCAGTTCCTCATCGACACAGGAGCTCAGCTGAGTTTCGTCATGCCCTCCCATGCAGATCGAGCCATGGGCACCCGGGGCAACGGAGCAGTGGCAGCCAACGGCTCTGACATCGACACGTTCGGCGAAAAGAGCCTGCACCTCCTCATCCACGGCCGCAGCTACAGATTGACATTTGTTGTAGCGGTGGTGAGTTTTAATTTGTTAGACGCAGATTTTTTTGTGTGCACATGGGTTATTAGTGGATCTAGCAAATAGGCGCCTGGTTAATGCACTGTCTTTTGCTTCTATTCCATGCTCAGCCCGAGTTTCTCCACCACCTGTGCAGGCCAACGTCACCACAGCAGGAGGTAAGTTTGAGCAACTCCTCACCCAATTTCCAGCACTCACAATCCCCAAATTCTCAGCCACTGTGGCTAAACACGGGGTTGAACACTTCATTCTCACAACGGGACCTCCCGTTTTTGCCAAAGCTCCAAGCTCAACATAGCACGGGACGAGTTTACAACTCTTGAAAAATTGGGCATTGTTAGACGCTCGAAGAGCCCCTGGGCCTCACCACTTCACATGGTTCCGAAATCCGACGGTTCTTGGAGACCGAGATTAAACAACGCTACAGCGCATGACCGTTACCCAATCCCTCACATTCAAGATTTTTCACTACATCTAGCGGGTGCGCGCATTTTTTAAAAAATAGACTTAGTCCGCGGTTATCACCAAGTCCCAGTCCGAGCAGAAGACGTTCCTAAAACAGCGGTAATAACCCCTTTCGGCCTTTTTGAATTCCTACGAATGCCTTTCGGCCTCAAAGGCGCTGCTCAAACTTTTCAACGAATGATGGACGCGGTCCTATGCGACCTCCCTTTTGTTTTCGTCTACCTCGACGACATGCTGGTAGCCAGCTCGTCTGAGGAAGAACACGAGCAGCACCTCACTACAGTTTTTAAGAGGCTAGAAGAGCACGGGCTAATAATCAACCCAGCCAAATGCAAATTCGGCGTGTCACAAATTGATTTTTTAGGACACAAAGTCTCTCCGAAGGGGGCAGTTCCACTCCCAGACAAAGTTCATGCGATAGAAAGTTTCCCACGGCCACAAACGGTCAAATCGCTACAGGAATTTTTAGGGATGGTTAATTTTTACAACCGCTTCCTTCCCCACGCAGCTCAGCTCATGCAGCCCCTATATGACGCGCTCAAAAAAAAGAAAGCTTCCAACGCGGTCGAATGGACCCCGGAGCACGAACGCGCTTTCGCAGAAGTAAAAAGCGCCCTAGCTAACGCCACATTGTTAGTTCACCCAGATCCCTTGGCCCGCATTGCGCTAACCACAGATGCTTCAGACCTAGCCATAGGGGCAGTTGTAGAACAACTTGTCAGCGGGGTCTGGCAACCTTTAGCATTCTTTAGCAAATCGCTAAACCAAACTGAACGCAAATACAGCACTTTTGACAGAGAGCTGCTGGCGCTTCATTTATCCATCCGCCACTTCCAGTTCTGGTTAGAAGGGTGGAGTTTCACGGCTTTTGTAGACCATAAACCGCTCACCTTCGCTATGGCTAAAATTTCAGAACCATGGTCAGGCAGGCAACAAAGACAGCTAGCTGCGATTTCAGAGTTCACCACAGACATTCGACATGTGGCAGGCAAACTTAACGTAGTAGCGGACTGTCTCTCTCGCGCTGTGACACCACCAGAGCGCGGGGAGACAGATTATACTGCCTCAGCAGCAGAACTCTTCACTAACGCAGACACATACGCAGCACCTATCCATGCAGGGATAGATTATGCAGCCATGGCGGAGGAACAAAACAGTGACGCGGACGTGCGCGCACTCCTGTCTGGACCAACAGGGTTAAGGCTGGAGAAAAGGGGTTTACGCGACGGCGTGCCCCCCCTAATATGCGATGTTTCAACCGGCCGACCTCGCCCATTAGTACCAGCTACATGGCGCCGCCGCATTTTTGACGCAATTCACTCCCTCGCGCACCCAGGTGTGCGCGCCTCGGTTAAAATGGTCGCCGAAAAGTTTGTGTGGCCAGGCCTGCGCAAAAACGTAAAAGAATGGGCAAAAACTTGCATTTCTTGTCAACGCGCCAAAATACACAGACACACAAGAGCCCCTCTGGAACCTTTTCCAATCCCTGCTAGAAGGTTCGACCACGTTCATGTCGATCTTGTGGGGCCACTACCTTCCTCCCAAGGTTTCACACACCTATTAACAATGATAGACCGCACCACACGCTGGCCAGAGGCAGTCCCTCTAGCGGCAACCACAGCGGAGGAAGTCGCTCGCGTTTTTTTGACAAACTGGGTGGCACGTTTCGGCGTCCCATCGGACATCACGTCTGATAGGGGGCCTCAATTTGTCTCAGAGCTCTGGTCAGCCATGTCCAACAGCTTAGGGGCAACAATTCATCGCACCACTGCTTATCACCCTCAGGCTAATGGGTTATGCGAGCGTTTTCACAGGTCTCTAAAGGCCGCCCTCAGAGCCTCACTAACAGACACAAATTGGGTAAATAAACTTCCCTGGGTTTTATTGGGGTTGCGTGCTGCACCTAAAGAGGATCTAGACGCCTCTCCTGCAGAATTAGTTTTTGCTCAACCTCTCAGGCTTCCAGGTGAATTTTTACCAGAGAACCCAGAGCCAGGGCGCTTTCCAGTCCCAAGGTTTTTAGGCAGCAACGGACCGAACTCTCTCCCTGGTCCAGCTCATCACTCCTTCCCACGGGTTTTTGTCCCTCAAACTTTAAAAAACGCTGAGTTCATTTTTGTTAAGCAGGAAGCTCTAAAACCAACTTTACGCCCAGCATTCGATGGGCCATTCAGAGTGCTGGAAAATGGTGATAAACACTTTGTGCTTGATTATGGGGATAGAAAAGAAACAGTCAGCATTGACAGACTTAAACCTGCCTTCTTGTTGAAAAACGAACCTGCACAGTTGGCGAGAGCACCTCGGCAAGGTAGATCCCCCAAGAGAAAAGACTCAGCCCCCAGGCAGGGAACAAATAACCTCTCTCCTTCCCACACTGCAGATTCCTCACAAGAAGGTCCCAGCAGGATGCCTAAACCAACCTACAGCAGTTTTGGGAGAAGAATTAAACCCAGACAGCACAGGGACTGACACCAACCACTCCACAATTATTCACTAATTGTGCTGCAGCAGTTTAGGACTGACTTATGATTTTACTATGCTGCTATGTTTACCACTGAACTCTCTTAGGAGCATGGCTGCTGGAAAGTTCTTCCGTGGCAACAGCTGTAAAACGTAGTATGTCGTAATAACTATCCTAGACTGTGAACCTTTCTGTTGTCCTTTCTTAGTTGTTTGGGGGGCCTGTGGTCTATATTAACCATATATTCCATAACCTACATATGTTAGAGCATGTGGAAATGTTTGAGATTGCATATGTAAGGAACTTCACACCTCTGAAAGGACAAAGGAATCTCACCCGCCGAGTGAAGAACAAAGACGTTCCCGGACGCGGCGGGGGAGACCGGACGAGCCACCCTCACCCCCCAAGGCGAGGAGAGGAATTACCATCACCTCCAAAGACGAGGAGAGGAAATACCAAGACAATGGGGGGATTATGATAATGAGGGATGTCAGCCTTTGTTATGCATGTCTTTTGTTGTGTGCATGTATATAATCAGTGAGTTGGCGAAATTCTGCCTCTTTTCCCTTCTGCCGCTCTCTGCACCAGATGAGACTTGATAGAAGAGCTGTACATTAAAACTTTGCTTATAAACCAAATCGCCTCTTCATTGCCCAGCTCCTCTCCATCACTGCCATTCTCGACCAGTCAGCACAAAGACTTGATAGTTCATCTCTTAGAACATTTTTCTATGAAGTGATGGAAATCATCAATAGCAGACCATTCACCGCTGAACTTCTGAATGTCCCATCCACACCCGAACCTTTGACCCCAAATCATATCCTTACAATGAAGTCCACCATAGTTCTACCTCCACCTGGACAGTTTAAAAGAGATCTTGACCTTCAAAGGAGGTGGCGTCGAGTTCAATATTTAGCCAATGAATTTTGGATTTGATGGAAAAAGGAATATCTTCTGAGTTTACAAACTAGACAAAAATGGCAGAAGAACAAAAGAAACCTGAAAGTAAATGACACTGTATTGTTGCAAGATGACCAAGCACCACGCAATGAATGGAAGTTGGCCCGCATAACAGAAGTGCACCGAGGGTCAGATGATCAGGTGAGGACAGTCAGATTGTTGGGAAGCGACACCACATTTGATGAAAGGGGTAGATCTGCTACTAAAACAGTTCTCTTGGAGAGGCCTGTACACAAACTAGTTACTTTACTAGAAGCAGATTGAGATGACTAATGTTTTCTTGACATTCTCTATTGAATGGTCATGAGTAATGTTTTCCTGACATTCTACTGAATGGTCATTATAATGTATAATTTTTATAAATCTTTTTTTCTGCATTCTATGCAGGATGTTTAATGTTAAGAGTGATACCATGCTTGATGGTCACTAAGGCAATGTTTTAATACGTAATGTTCTATGCAAAGGTTCAAGAGTTAATCTGTGACGGTCAGAAATCCCACAATAGGATTGTGAGATTTGGTGGGAGTGTTACTGTTGCTACTATATTAGTTCTGATTTTATTTTGGTGGTATTTCATTGAAATGCAAAGACTTTTATTTTGAAAGCCTAGGCTGAGATGCTGCTAAGATCCAGTGCACCCAAGTAAGAGATGCAACTTGACACTGCAAAAAACACACATAAAAAGAGATAAGAGAGAACTTAAGATAAATTATAAATGACTTTTAGAAGATAAGAAGACTCCAAGACGATTTCCTTTCCTGGCATGCAGCCAACGAGGTATTTTAAGTGTTTGTACCTTATTTTCATTCGTTATTTTCCTTTTCATATTTGCTAATGAGCTAATGCATTTTTATGTTTAATACTGTGTATTATTACCCTGATGGCATCTCCGCCAGGATCCTGAGGACCTGTGCCAACCAGCTAGCTGTGGTACTGAAACACCTGTACAACCTGAGCCTGAGTCTGAAGAGAGTACCAGTGCTGTGGAAGACATCCTGCCTGGTTCCTGTCCCCAAGAAGTTATCTCCATCAGACCCGAATGTAGCACTTCCGGTCTATATGACCTACTTCAGGTACAACCTTCTTCCAGTCACACTGTGTAAACAAGACACAACTTTGTTTAATAGCGCCATATCAGAGGGACATAGTGATGGGCCGGCAAAGAGCAAGAAGAATGTCAGAAAAAAAACGACAAAAGTATCACAAGTCTGGGATAATTTTCAGCTCAGATTGAATGAAAACATTGTGCAGTGTGTATATGGTGAAGCTGAGCGGCGAGCTAGCATCCTGCAACATTGATGTTACGGTGTCTTGGCAGAAAGCATCCCACATCATGCACGGCCAGCACACCTGAGACAAGGTACATGATTGAGATTTTAAATTAAGCTGAATAGAATGTAGTCAGCTATGCTAATTAGCTCATATGACCAAAGAACATATAGTCACTGCCGTTAGCATCTGCTAGTGGCTATTACTAGCAGATGCTAATGGCTAGTGAACGGAACTTTATGGTGTAACATCATGTTTAAAGTTGTGTTCTATGCAATCAACACTGCAATAAGCACTGCAATAAACATGTACCTGTGTTATTGAGTGTTTGGTACAGGTACTACTGTTCTTTAGGAAAGGAAGTTCCGCAAATGTTGGTCAATGCAAGTTTCTTTAAAAAAAGTATCTGATTACTTGAGTAATCTTCGATTAGAGTGGATGATTACCGAAGTTGTAAAATAGTCATTAGCTGCAGCCCTAGTCCAGTCCAGTTTGTTGTTCAGGTGAACACCCAGGTACTTGTAAGGTGTCACCATCTCAATGTCTGTTCCCTGGATGTTTACCAGTGCTGTGGGGGGTTGTCCACGCCTGCGGCAGTCCATCACCAGCTCCTTGGTTTTCCTCGCATTGATCTGGAGGCAATTCTACAGGCACCAGTCCACATACAACATAGTCCTCAAGGTGAATGGGTCTCCATCACACTTGTACCATGTGGGGATCAGGCTACACCAGCCCGGATGGTTCCGGCAGGCGCCCTGCTGGAGCTGTGAAACATTCATCGGCAAAGTCCCAGTCTGGGTGGCTGGCTTGTTCGAGGTCCCTTGATCACGAGTGGGAGGTGGTGTCATCCTTTTATGGCGGCTGGCGTGCAGTCATGGCCCATCAGTCAGAAGGAAGGCAGCTGGTCCTAGCTGAGTGGTGATCCGCGTCGGCGCTGGCCAGAAGGAATGCAGCTTGTCGAGCGACCGGGTTGACGTACCCAGACTCAGTTGAGCACCATGAGTGAAGGGTGCTCTGCTCGGCGTTCCTTCTTCATGAAGTGTTGTTATCACTCTGACACCCTGTTGCTAGAGGAGAGCGCCACCACTGGAGTGTAATCTGATGGAGGACATGGCCAATCCTGTTCCACTATGGCCTGCAACTCCTGCAGTCATGTGGCAGCTCAAGGAGGCTCGTGCTGCGTGAGGCACTTCTATCGTTGCTCCTCTGTCCCACTGCGAGGGAAAGGAGCCATTACTGGGGTATCATCTAGTGGGTCCTCTGGTGGAGGACGTTGAGGCAGGCCGATCTTGCCACTGATGGGGTAGGCCTTATCTTCTTCTGAGTGCAACTGTGGACCGGATCTCCTATGATGAGGTGGCAGCTTGAGAACACTCGTGCTGCATGAGGACTAGCTCCGGGTCCTGTGTGGATGCGGTCTGGAGCTCCTGTGGTGGCTTCTGTTCCTGTGTGGATGTGGTCTGGAGTTCCTGTGGTGGCTTTGGTTCCTGTGTGGATGTGGTCTGGAGCTCCTGTGGTGGCTCCGGGTCTACAGGGTACTCCTCGGTGTGCGGTACAGAGCAAGGGAGTGGTTGCATCCATGGGGCCTGTGACGGAGAAGCCGAGTCCGTGGAATAAGTCCCACCCCAGGACATTATCCCCATGGTGTGTCACCTGGAACAGGAATGCTAAGAGAGTTCTGTCACTGTAGTGCACTGAGAAGGTGATGCTTCTGCTGGTCTTGGAGCATCCATCATTCAGCAGTTCCACCGCATCTGGTCGCTGGGGAGTAAGCCTTCTAATCGTGGCTTCATTTATCAGGGACCTTGAGGCAGCGGTGGCTAGCACCATTGATATACTGATGCCGTCCAGCTTCACTATACACCGCTGTGCTGACCAGTTCTCAGTGCCCACAAAGTTGATGCTGTCCATGCTGGACGTGGGGTCGAAGGGCTGAGCAGCCATGGCAACGGCCTGTACCAGCGGAGCTGAATGTGTGGAGCATGGGTCGGGGCCCGCTAGCTGCGATGGTAACTCAGCTGTTAACGCTAGCTCTAGCTGGGATGCTAATTCCACTGCATCTGCCAATGGCAGGTCGTCCCATGTCTCCTGCAGCGCCCACCATATCTCTGAATTCCAGATGTACCTCTCCAACAGTCCTCGCACCAATTTGTCTTTCAAGTGTCCGAACTCGCATGAGCTAGCCAAACATTGGAGGGCAGCTATGTACTGTGGGATTGACTCGTACGGCCACTGTCAGTGCTGGTAAAACATTTCTTTGGGCCATTACGCTCTGTGGAGCAATGAAATGTCTGGTCAACAAAGTTACATACTTATTGTAGGTGTCCACAAGTTTGAGCAACCGAAAGATGCGCTGTTCCTCGATGCCAAAGCCATGAAGTAGTAAGGCCCTTCACCTAGCCTTGCTAATGTTAGCGAGGTCAAAGGTGGACATGTAGGTTTTAAACGATTCATACCAGCAGGACCAGGGGATAAGTGGCTCACCAGGCTCATTGAGGAACTTCGGCGGAAAAGATGCAAAGTCTTCGTCTCCGGTGTAATGTGGGTCATCCTTAATGTTGTGTGGGTCATCCTCATTGCCATTGTTATGTCTGGAAATGAGTGCGGAAGCGTCCACGTTTTGAGGTTAGCTTTATTGAAGTATTGGAATAACAGAGTGGTACAGACAGTGGGTCGTTGGTAGTAGGTAGGGTGCCAAGAGAGAGGCCTGGCCCTGGGCAACTGGATAATATACCTCTGACATGCTGACATCACACGTGCGTACGTGCTACCACAGTGTGATGTGTCACATAGTTTCCCATACACTACACTCATAGTTTATTGGTTTATTTGTCAGGGACCATGTACAGAAAAAAAACCAAACACAGGGTAAAGATGCTCTGTACCAGATTATAGCGCTCCCACTAATTTCCATCTGTGGTCCCTGAAGCAGGCAAGAAGATATTAAAATAAAAACAGCACATAAAGAAAGCAATTCAAGTCGGATTTCAGAATCTGTTGTTCCTGAAACAAGCAGGGAGTAAGTTTATAAGGTAAAAAGATAAGAGAACAGCACACATAAAAACAATTTAAGAGTACAATTTCAAATCCCATTTAAGAAAGAAAGTCAATACTGGCAGGCTTGATTATTTGAAATCCATTTAGTCTCTGTGGAAAATCTTTGTAATTTGTTCTGGTCTTCAATGCAGTGGGGAGCTTGTTCCATTCCGTTATAGTTTTGTATGAGAAGGCTGATTGTCCAAAAGCAGTTTTACATAGGGGGAAGCAACAGTGCCACCTGGATGAAGTCCTTGTTATTCTGGTATTTTGTTCAGAAGTTCAGAACTACAGGAAAATGTTAAATGAAAATAAGAATGATATAAAAAGGAGTCTGGGACATATTAAATAAATTAGGGAAAAACAGAACCTAGAAAACAATATATCAAGAGTATTTTACTGATAATTGTGGTGATAATTATGATAAGAATGTGGTAGTAAATAGAATGAATAAATTTTTTGTAAATGTTGGACCACAGTTGGCAGCAAAAATTACAAACCAAGGAAGAGACACCGTGAGTGAAACACTGATTGTGTCATGGGCAGCGGGAGCGCGCCCCTCCCCTCCGGTCTCACCTTCATCAACTCATCACTGCACCTGAGGCAGAAGGCACATCTGCGCCCACTCATCAGCCAGCGTACTTAAGGAGGTTCCCTCCGCGCAGTCTACGCTGGCTCGTCTGGGTATACTGCCCGTGTTCGGACTTGCTTTATATAATTGTGATCGTTAACACGTCGTTAACCATCTCTCTTCTCTTTCTTCTCAGGTTGCTGCCATCGTGTAGGTGTGTCGCCGAGACTGTGCGCGCTCTCCTGCTCCACCTCACTGCCCTTCAGCATCTTCATTTCCCCGGTCAAGCACCATCAGCTCCATTCCCCCTCCTACCCTACTGGTTCGTCTATTCCCCGCTGGGTCCTGCTGGTCATCCTTGGATTTCCCAAGTAAGTGGCAATTTGGCTCGCCCATTTTCCCCTTACTCTACTCCTCAGCTCATGGCTCTCATCTTCTCTCCACAGGTCCATTTCTTCTGGCGAGTGACTGTTCCTGTAGCTGTGCACTGTTATTTTGCCATTATTAAAACTGTCAGACGTGCCCCTCTGTGTGGTTCCATCCTGTGTTTGGTATTGTGCGCGTGAGCTCTCAAGAATTTAACACGCCATGACAGAACGAGCCAGCCAGGAAGGTAGCTCAGCCGGTGCCTCACCGCAGGAGCAATCTGCTATGGACCGTCTAGCCGCGATAGAGCGGCAGCTCACTGCGCTGACGCAACAGGTTTCTAATATGGTGACGTTATGGTCCGTGGCGCATCCCGCGGCTGCGTGGCCGCGCCTTTCCCATACGTGGGGGAGGTGGGGAAATGCAAACCATTTCTCCTCCAATTACAAATGTACTTGGAGCAGGTCAAATGAATTCATTTGACCAATTGATGACTGCATTTTCCAGCGCGTTTGGTCTGACTGAGAGTCAGGGCAATGTTATGAGCCGCCTAATGACTCTCCGCCAGAGCACCCGGTCGGTGGCCGAATACTCGGTGGAGTTCCGGGTTGTGGCATCTGAGTCGGGGTGGAACAAGACTGCGCTACGCAACGCGTTCCTCCACGGCTTGAGCGACCAACTCTGTGATGAACTGGTGGTTCACCCTGTCCCGGAGAAGCTCAATGACCTGATAGATCAGGCTGTAGGGCTAGACAATTGACACCGTGAGCGCACGAGGGAGCGTGGCCCCATCCCTCGTCCGTGTGCCGAGCGCATGCCCACTGCGATTGTTGAGACCGGCGGCACCAGGTCTCCACCCAAACCGATGGAGCTCTCGGAATATCACCGACGAGGAGTGTCGGCGAAGGCGAAGGGCTGGCGCGTGCATGTACTGTGGTTTGCTTGACCACAGTCTGGACGATTGCCGCCGGTGGCCAAAAGATACGGCCCATCAGTAACCGCAGGGCTCTGGCGGGCTGGACTTATTCTTCTCCCCCCGATAAATTGTGTGTTTCGGCCCTCGTGCAGTTGCCGGGGGTCGAGAGGAGGGCTGAGGCGGTGGTTCACTTGGGGTCCGAGGGTAATTTTGTTTCAGCTGCTCTCGTGGAGCAGGTGGGCATTCCCACACATAAATTGCCCCATAGGCAGAGAGTCACTGCCATATCCGGCAGCAAGCTCGCGGTGGTTACCCTAAGCACGGTGCCTATCTCCATCCTTCTTTCCGGGAACCACCGGGAGGAACTTGTGTTCCTGGTTCTCCCCATATCATCTTTCCCGGTGGTTCTAGGTTTCCTGTGGCTCCAGAAGCATAGCCCAATGATTAATTGGGCTCAAAATACCATCTCTGCCTGGAGTCCTTTCTGTATGGCCAATTGTATGTGTTCGGCTGATTGCTCCCCGTCACTCTCCGTTTCCCCCTCCCGGGCTGAGCCGCTGGACCTCAGCCCCGTCCCTCAGGCTTATCACGATTTGGGCAAGGTCTTTAGCAAGTCGAGAGTGTTGTTGCTGCTGCCTCACCACTCCTACGACTGTGCTATAGATCTCATCCTGGGGGCGAGGCTGCTGTCCAGCCGGCTGTACAGCATTTCGGGCCCGGAGAGGGAGGTGATGGAGTGGTACATCAAGGAATCGCTGAATGCCAGCCTCATTCGGCCATCTTTGGCTCCACTCGGGGCCGGGTACTTCTTCATAGGGAAGAAGGATGGCTCGCTGCGCTAATGCATCGACTACCAGGAGCTCAATGCCATTACAGTTAAGGACAAGTACCCTCTGCCTTTAATCAAATCAGCATTCAAGCTCCTTCAGCGCTCATGGGTGTTCACCAAGTTAGACCTTAGAAACGCATATCATTTGATTCGCATTCGCGAGGGTGATGAATAGAAGACGGCCTTTAAAACACATCAGGGCCAGTTTGAGTACCTAGTGATGCCATTCGGGCTCACTAATGCCCCTGCCGTCTTCCAGCGGTTAATTAATGATGTCCTCCGCGATATGCTCTATCAAATCGTTTTTGTCTACCTTGATGATATTTTGATTTTCTCCCACTCGCCAGAGGAACACAAGGTCCGTGTAAGGGCCGTTTTACAATGGCTCTTGGAGAACCAGCTGTTCGTGAAGGCTGAGAAGTGTGAGTTTTCTACACCATCTACTACCTTCTTGGGCTTCATCGTGGCTGAGGGGGAGCTGATTGGCGACCTGGCCAAGGTAAAGGCAGTGTTGGATTGGCCAACACCCCACTCCCGTAGGGAGCACCAACGCTTCCTCGGGTTCGCGAATTTCTATCGCAGCTATAGTGGGATCGCACTGCCTTTAACGCAGCTGACCCCGGTTAAAGTCCCCTTTCAGTGGACTGAGGCAGCCGAACTGGCGTTTAATAAATTAAAACGCGAGTTCACTAACAAACCTATCTTGGCCCAGGTTGACACGCAGCTCCCATTCGTCCTCGAGGTGGATGCGTCTGATTTGTGGGTTGGCGCTGTTCTGTTACAGTGCACCCCTCCCAATCAGAAGCTCTGCCCGTGCACATATTTCTCCTGGCAGCTCACGCCAGCTGAGAGGAATTATGACGTAGGGGACAGAGAGCTGCTGGCCATTAAGTTGGCACTTGAGAAGTGGAGGCACTGGCTAGAGGGTGCTGTTCATCCCATTGTCGTGTGGACCGACCACAAGAACCTCGAATACTTGTGGTCGGCCCGCCAACTGAATGCCAGGCAAGCTCGCTGGTCGTTATTCTTCCAGCGGTTTGACTTTACCATCACTTACTGGCCTGGCACCCGGAATACCAAACCGGACATGCTCTCGTGCCAGTTTGACTCCGGGGACTTAGCCCCCCCCCCCAAACCATTGTGCCACCTGCACGTGTTATTGGAGCCCTTGCTTGCGATATCGAGCGGAGGGTCCTCCAGGCCCAGTCCAAGGAGCCTGTGCCAGTAGGGTACCCCTGGAGCCGTCTGTATGTCCCGGCCGCCCTCCACAGCGACGTCATCCAGTGGGGCCACACCAGCCGCTTTGCCTGCCATCCTGGCATCGCCCGGACGATGGATTTTGTCAAGCGGGCGTTCTGGTGGCCAACGCAGTGGTGGGACGTTCAGGAGTACGTCAGAGCCTGTCAGATGTGCGTCCGGGGAAAGACTGACTCGCCCCCCCCCCCCCATTGGGTCTCCTCCATCCCCTTCCCATCCCCGGCCGGCCATGGTCTCACATTGCCGTGGATTTTGTGACTGGGTTGCCCTCCTCCCTTGGCAAGACAGTTATTCTGACTGTGGTGGATTGGTTCTCCAAGGCAGTCCATCTGGTGGCCCTCCCCAAGCTCCCGTCGGCCCTGGAGACAGCAGTTCTTCTCACCAACCACGTGATCCGGATCCACGGCATCCCTGTGGACAATGTGTCTGACCGGGGTCCACAATTCACATCCCAGGTCTGGAGAGCCTTCTGCTGGACGTTAGGTACGATGGTGAGCCTCTCATCCGGTAACCATCCACAAAGTAATGGGTAGGTGGAGCGCTCCAAGCAGTCCCTGGAGGCTGCCTTGCGGTGCATAGCAGCCGATAACCCCTCTTCCTGGAGCACGCACCTCACCTGGGTCGAGTACTCAATGAACTCTGTGGTATCCTCCGCCACCGGACTGACCCCCTTCGAGGTGTCATTGGGGTACAGGCCCCCTCTCCTTCCCTTGGCTGAGAGGGAGGTTTCGGCGCCATCTGTAGGGGCCCACGCTCGGCACTGCCAACATGTCTGGAGAGCTACTCGGGCCGCCCTGGCCCGCACCACAGAACGCACCCGGGCCACCGCCAATCGGAGGCGGGTTCTGGCCCCCAAGTATGCCGTGGGGCAGCAAATCTGGCTAGTGGCTAGCAAGGTTCCTCTGAAGAGCAACTCCAAGAAGCTGTTCCCCATTTCCTTGGGCCGTTTCCCATCGCCCAGGTGGTCAACAACGCGTCGGTCCGGCTCAAGCTGCCTGCGGCCCTGCGGGTGAACCCCACCTTCCACGTCAGCCATATTAAACCCTTCTCGACCAGTCCTCTTTGCCCCCCCCCCCAGGTCTCCCCCCTCCCCACATCATTGATGGTCACCCCACCCACACGGTTCAGCGAATCCTGGATATCTGCCGCAGGGGTCGGGGCCTGCAGTACCTCATTGATTGGGAGGGTTACGGGCCGGAGGAACAATCCTGGACTCCCTCATCACGGGTACTCAACAAGGAGATGCTCCGGGCTTTTCACCGTGCCCACCCGGACAAGCCCTCCGGTCCGCCAGGAGGTGTCCCTAGCAGGGGGAGCCCTGTCATGGGCAGCGGGAACGCGCCCCTCCCCTCCGGTCTCACCTTCATCAACTCATCACTGCACCTGAGGAAGAAGACATACCCGCGCCCGCTCATCAGCCAGCGTACTTAAGGAGGTTCCCTCCGCGCAGTCTACGCTGGCTCGTCTGGGTATACTGCTCGTGTTCGGACTTGCTTTATATAATTGTGATCGTTAACACATTGTTAACCATCTCTCTTCTCTTTCTTCTCAGGTTGCTGCCATCGTGTAGGTGTGTCGACGGGACTGCGCGCGCTCTCCCGCTCCACCTCTCTGCCCTTCAGCACCTTCATCTCCCCGGTCAGGCACCATCAGCTCCATTCCTCCTCCTGCCCTACTGGTTCGTCTATTCCCCGCTGGGTCCTGCTGGTCATCCCTGGATTTCCCAAGTAAGTGGCAATTTGGCTCGCCCATTTTCCCCTTACTCTACTCTTCAGCTCACGGCTCTAGTCTTCTCAACACAGGTCCATTTCTTCTGGCGAGTGACTGTTCCTGTAGCTGTGCGCTGTTATTTTGCCATTAATAAAACTGTCAAACGTGCCCCTCTGTGTGGTTCCATCCTGTGTTTGGTATCGTGTGCGTGAGCTGTCAAGAATTTAACACGCCATGACAGATTGGAAATAACCCTTGGTCAATCTTTCTCTCAGCGGTGGATGAATTAGATGTAAAATATGTTGTTGAAAAGTGTAAAAATAAATTATCTACTGATTGTGATGGTATTGGTATGGCACTAGTAAAAAGAACTGTTGATGGCATATTAAAGCATATTATCCATTTGCATATACAGTGGTGTTAAAAAGTGTTTGCCCCGTTTCTGATTTCTCATTTTTTTTTGTATGTCACACTTAAATGTACTGTACAACTTGGGCCAGATAAACTTATAATTTCACTTTGTGTAGATGATACAATGATATTTTGAAGGGGAAACATGAGGCAAGATGAATACCGGTGCATTCTACATGTTATATGACAAGGTATTCCCCTTAACCCACATATACGGTGGTGTGAAAAAGTGTTTGCCCCTTCCTGATTTCTCATTTTTTTTAATGTTTGCCACACTTGAATGTTTCAGATCATCAAACAAATTTAAATATTAGACAAAGATAATACAAGTAAACACAAAATGCAGTTTTTAAATGAAGGTGTTTATTATTAAGGGTAAAAAAAAATCCAAATCTATTATGTAACTGATCCAAGAAACATTAAAATCAGCAATATCAGATCACTGCAAAAGAAATAATCACATCATGGACTGGCACAATGCAAAAATTATTGGATTGGAGAGCAACAGACACAAACGCTGGATCAAGGAGGCCATAGAAATCAGGAAGCGGGGAAAAGATACCATGAACCGGGATGAGGGGGCCTTTATGCTTTCCCACACCTGGGACCACATTGTCCAGGGACCATCGGACAGCCGAAAGTGGGGCCGGCTCGGTGGATCTGACAGGTCTGCTGGGCTGGCCTCGCTTACGAAAGTCAGCTGATAAAATGACACCTGGCAACAATCAGCTGACACTTCTGACGAAGGCTGCAGTGAACAGTCGAAACATGTAAAGATTAGATTAGATTAGATTAGATTCAACTTTATTGTCATTACACATGTATGAATACAAGGTAACGAAACACAGTTTAGCATCCAATCAGAAGTGCAAAGGACAGCAGTGCAGTATATACGGTTATTAACAGTATGTGCAATTTAAGCAAATATATGCAAATATATGCAGCAGTGCAGAAAGTTAAAAGTACTGTTATGTGCAGATAATGTGCAATAAGTTAGATGTAGTTATGTAGTTATGCAGTTATGTACAGGTGAGGATGGTAAAAGATGATTGTAAGAGAGTCAGCGGGGAACTAAGTTCAATAACGTGACAGCTGTTGGAAAGAAACTGTTCCTAAACCTGCTGGTTCTAGTCCGAAGGCTTCTGAAACGTCTTCTGGAGGGGAGAAGCTGGAACAGTCCATGAGCAGGATGGTTGGAGTCCCTAAGAATGCTGCGTGCCCGGCGCAGACATCTTTTCCTGTAGACGTCCTCTATAGCTGGAAGTGGAGTCCCTGTGATGCGTTGGGCGGTTTTCACCACCCGCTGCAGCGCCTTGCGGTCAGCTACAGAGCAGCTCCCATACCAGAGTGTGATACAGTTGGTCAGGGTGCTCTCTATCACGCAGCGGTAGAAGTTGCCCAGGATGTCAGTTGACAGATGGTTCTTCTTCAATGTCCTCAAGAAGAAGAGGCGCTGATGGGCCTTCTTTATCAGGCTGGTGGTGTTAACTGACCAGGACAGGTCCTCCGAGATGTGGGTCCCCAGGAATTTGAAGCTGGGGACACGTTCAACAGCTATGCCATTGATATGGATGGGGTCATGTGTCTCTTCCCTCTCCTTCCTGTAGTCCACTATGAGCTCCTTGGTTTTGCTGGTGTTAAGGAGCAGGTTATTATCAGCGCACCAAGTAGCCAAGTGCTCAACCTCTGCCCTGTAATCTGACTCGTCGTTGTCCCTGATGAGTCCAATCACCGTGGTGTCATCTGCGAACTTTATGATGGAATTGGATCCATACATAGGCCTGCAGTCATGGGTGTAGAGGGAGTAGAGGAATGGGCTGAGCACACAGCCCTGTGGTACGCCAGTGTTGAGTGTGATGACGGAAGAACGGTTGGGGCCTGACCTAACATGCTGGGGTCTGTTGGTCAGAAAATCCATGATCCAGTTGCAGGTGGAGGTACTGATTCCCAGGTCCCCAAGTTTGGTGAGCAACTTGGAGGGGATAACTGTGTTGAATGCTGAGCTGAAGTCAATAAACAGCATTCTTGCGTAGGTGTTCTTGTCATCCAGGTGTGAGAGTACATAGTGCAGCGCTGTAGAAACCGCATCCTCTGTACTCCTGTTGCTCCGGTAGGCGAACTGATGAGGGTCCAGTGTAGGGGGCAGGCCTTTTTTGAGCTGTGCCAAGACCAGTCGCTCAAAGCACTTCATGACTATGGGCGTCAGTGCCACAGGGCGATAGTCATTTAGGCACGATGGTGTTGAATGTTTCGGCACTGGTACTATTGAAGTGGTTTTGAAGCACGCTGGTACCACGGCCTGGGCCAGGGACAGATTGAAGATGTCTGTGAAGACCCCTGCCAGCTGCTCAGCGCATGCCCTCAGCACACGCCCAGGAATGCCATCAGGGCCAGCAGCCTTACGTACGTTGACATGACTCAGTGCATTACGGATGTCGGTGTGGGTGAGTGTGAGGTGGTGGAGGTCATCAGAGGGTGGGAAATTGATGTTCTTTACATTGTTGTCCTTGTCAAAACGAGCATAGAAGTTATTTAGCTCATTGAGAAAGGGCACAGTCATGGCTATAGGTATGGAGTTGCTGGGCTTATAATCAGAGATAGCTTGAATGCCCTGCCACATACGTCGGGGGTCAGAGTCCCCAAAATGTTCCTCCACCTTCAGCTTGTAGCTGTGCTTGGCCTTCTTGATGCCCCTCTTCAGATCTGCCCTGGATGAACTGTAGGCCTGTGCATCACCAGATCTAAAGGCATTGTTACGTGCTTTTAGCAGAAGTCGCACTTCTCTGTTCATCCACGGCTTCTGATTTGGGTACGTGGTGATCTGTCTTTCCGTGGTGACACTGTCAATAGTGGTGTTGATATGGTCCAGGACTGAGTGGGTGTAAGAGTTGATGTTTATGTGGGAGCCACAGGTAGCCTGAGAGGTGAACATACTCCAGTCTGTGTTCCTAAACTTCTCCTGGAGTACAGAGTCAACCCCCTCTGGCCACACTTTGATGGTCCTCACTGATGGCTTCACCCGGTTGATGAGCGGTACATACTTGGGGGTAAGGAACAAGGATAAATGATCAGACTGACCTAGGTGGGGGAGGGGAGTTGCTGTGTAGGCTCCCACAATATTGGTGTAAACATGGTCCAATGTTTTGTCCCCTCTTGTGTGACAGGAGACATGCTGGTAGAATTTAGGAAGCACTGTCTTGAGGTTAGAGTGGTTAAAATCACCCGCCACAATAAATGCTGCCTCTGGGTGTGCAGTTTGTTGTTTGCTAATAGCTGCATGCAGTTCTTTCATAGCAAGCTTAGCATTAGCATCCGGAGAAATGTAAGCGGCTGTTATGATGGTACAAGTGAACTCGCGTGGCAGATAGAAAGGTCTACATTTAACCATGAGAAACTCCAGGTTAGCTGAGCAGTGTCTCTCAACAGTGACCGAGTTCGTGCACCAAGCCTTGTTAATATAAATGCACAATCCCCCCCCCTCTTGTCTTACCGGAGTCAACTGCTGCTCTGTCTGCCCGGAGCGTGTGTAGGCCGGCTAGCTCGATAGCATTGTCGGGTATTCCACTGTGAAGCCATGTTTCCGTAAAAATCATGATATTGCAGTTCATAAGTTTCTTATTGTTGGTGATCCGAAGCCGTAGTTCACTCATTTTGCTCGCCAGAGACCGTACATTAGCAAGGAAAATACTGGGTAGCGATAGCCGGTGCGGTGTTAGCTTTAGCTTAGCTCTTAACCCACCGCGTTTACCCCTCCTTTGTTTACGGTCCTTACGCCGCCTGCGAGCACTTCCGGTCGGCCGGGAAGCCTGCCGAGCGTCGGGAGTTCTCCAGAGGTCCGGGATGAGACGTAGATTCAGACGTAGGTTGCTGATAAAAAGGTTGTTATCGTTGTTTTGTAAACCAATATTCAAAAGCTCATCTCGGGTGTAAGATGTAAAAGCAGAGCTGTTCTGAACGAACATACCCGAAATGAGCAGAAATAACACTGCTAGTCCCCAGAATCTGGTAGGACGCTGAGCCTCGCGTTGTGCACGCGCCGCCATCTTGCGGCGCGCATCTTTTACCTTAAAGAAGGTAAAAACATCTCCTTTCTATTTTTGTCTTTAATAAGAACAAAAGGTAAATGATTAAAAGAAGACAAAATGAACCTACTCAAGCTGTTCTTTGGATGTTGTTGTGGGGTCTTTTGTGACCTCTTGGATGAGTCGTTGCTGTGCTCTTGGGGTAATTTTGGTTGGCTGGCAACTCCTGGGAAGGTTCACCACTGTTCCATGTTCTTGCCATTTGTGGATAATGGCTCTCACTGTGGTTTGCTGGGGTCCCAAAGCTTTAAAAATGGTTTTATAACCTTTTCCAGACTGATAGAGCTCAATTACTTTGTTTCTCATTCTTTCCTGAATTTCATTGTATCACAGCATGATGTCTAACTTTTGAGAATCTTTTGGGCCACTTCATTTTGTCATGTAGGTCCTATTTAAGTGATTTCTTGATTGAGAACAGGTGTGGCAGTAATCAGGCCTGGGTATGGCTAGAGAAATTAAAGTCAGCTTTCCAAAGATGTGATAAACCACAGTTAATTTGTGTTTTAACATGGGAAGGGCAATCACTTTTTCACACAGGGCCATGTAGGTTTGGATTTTTTTTACCCTTAATAATAAACACCTTCATTTAAAAACTGCATTTTGTGTTTACTTGTGTTATCTTTGTCTAATATTTAAATTTGTTTGATGATCTGAAACATTTAAGTGTGACAAACATACAAAAAAAATGAGAAATCAGGAAGGGGGCAAACACTTTTCACACTACTGTATTTGCAATCTATCATTTCAAACTAGCTCATTCCTGCAGAAAATGCAAATAGCAAAAGTAATACCATTATTCAAGCAAGGAAATTAACACCACTACACAAACTACAGACCAGTATCGCTCCTCCCACAGTTTTCAGATTCTGGAAAAACTTTTCAACAGCAGATTAGAAAACTTTTTAAATAAACATGATCTGCTTAATCAGAATCAATGTGGAGTTAGAGTAAAGCGTACAACATCATTAGCAACAATAGAAGCAACAGAGGAAATAATAAATTCATTAGATCAAGGAAAATATGGTGTATTTATAGATTTTAGAAAAAGCATTTGATACAATAAATCATTCAATACTTCTTGATAAACTGTGATTGTATGGTATTAGGGGAGTGGCACTGAATTGGGCCACAAGTTATTTATATGAGAGACAACAATTTGTGAAGATGGAAGTATACCTGTCTGGATGTATGGGAATTGCCTGTGGGGTCCCCCAGGGGTCAGTATTGGGCCCCAAATTATTTAGCATATATATAAATGATATAGTCCAAGTTTCTAAATTATTAAAAATAATATTATTTGCTGATGACACTAATATATTTTATTCTGGAAATAATTATAAGGAACTAATCCATACTCTAAATAATGAATTAAATAAGCTAAAAAAATGGATGGATAGTAATAAATTATCACTAAATATAGATAAAACTAAGGTAATGATATTTGGTAATTGTAAAAATAAAGACTGGAAAAGCACTCATAGAGCGCATACCTCCACCAAGGCTTGTTCCGTTTCTCATGGATCACCTCCAAAATGTAATGGGTTTGTGTGTAGGCCTATAGCCACTTGTGGTGAAAATGGCATCAAAGTCTGTCCATCAGTTTTGGAGTATTGTTGCTAACACACTGTGAGAAGATAAGTGCCTTGGCTGAGGTATGCATTCTCAGATCATCACCAAAATATAATGGGTTTCTCTCTAGGCCAAGAACCACCTCTGGTGAAAATTTCATCCAAATCCATCCAGTAGTTTTTGTGTAATCCTGCTGCACAAATACAAACAAAGCCCTTGATGGAGGTATGCACTCTCAGATCATCACCAAAATCTAATCATCTTTTTCCCGTGCCATTACACACCTTTCCTGAAAATTTCATCAAAATCCGTTCATAACTTTTTGAGTTATGTTGGTAACAGACAAACAGACAGACAAACCCCGGTAAAACCATTACCTCCTTGGTGGATGTAAAAATATACATATTCATATAGATAATGTAATTATTGAAAACGTTAAGGAGATCAAATTTTTGGGTGGAATATTAAATGATAAAATTAGGTGGAAACAACACATCAGATACATACAAAACAAAGTGGCAAAAAATATCGCAATTATAAATAAAATTAAGCAAGTCCTAGATTACAAATCACTTCATATCTTGTATTGCTCATTAGTACTTCCATACTTGACCTACTGTATAGAGGTCTGGGGTAACAATTATAAAAGTACACTTAATTCATTGTTAACATTACAAAAAAGGGCAGTCCGTGTTATACACAAAGTCGGGTATCTTGAACATATTAATTTATTGTTTTTACATTCAAAATTATTGAAATTACAGGATCTGGTTGATTATTTTACAGCACTGTTAATGTTTAAAGTCAGTAAAAACTTTTTGCCATGCATTATACAAAATCTTTTTAGTCAGAGAGAAGGGAAATACAATTTACGGGGGAACACAAAATTTAAAATGCACCTAGTAAGATCTACTAGGAAAAGTTTTTGTGTGTCTGTGTGTGGAGTAAAATTGCGGAATGGGTTGGGGGAGAAACACAGGCAATGTCCAAACCTTCATATATTTAAATCAACATATAAAGAAATGATTTTTGAACAATATAAAAATAAAGGACAGTAACATCACAATGTGTCTTCAGTGAAGAAAGGTTGTTATTGTTATATACAGTATATATATGCTGAGTTATTGTTGAATTTATATGGTGAGTACTATTGTTATTATTATTATCATTATTATTACTAGAATATTACAGCGATATTATAGTATTATGATTGTTGTTTAGGATGGAATTATTTTAAGTATTTTATAGGCCAGGTGGTATTATTATTATTGTTGTTGTTATTGTAACTACTATATGTCTACCTATTATTATGGTTATTATTATATGGTTGCTTATTGTGCCTAGGTATTGTAAGCCATGTGGGAGCATATGGTGGTATATATGGTGATTATGATGATAAGATAAGATAAGATAAGATAAGATAAGCCTTTATTAGTCCCACAACGGGGAAATTCCAGGATTGCAACAGCACAGGGATAGCAACACTCAGAGCAACAATCAGAAGGCAAGAAAAAAAAACAAAAAAAAAAACAAGCAAGAGCAGCTAATCTACTGTACATATGTACATATTACTATAAAATATATATATACACACACACACACACAGACACACAGTGCAGAGCATTGTAGCTGGATGGAATAAATATATGAATATATGAACACACAGTGCAGAGCATTGTAGCTAGATGGAATAAATATGTAAATATATAAACACCCACAGTACGGAGCATTGCAGCTAGGTGGAATAAATATTGTCTATAATTATATTAAACATACCAGAAGTATTTCCTTATTATTATTATTACAATTATTATTAAATGTTGGTATTATTGTCATTATAAATTATCATTGTTGTATTATTTCTGCTGCATAATTTAATTATAAGATTTTTATTATGGTATTGTATGATGAATGTAATTATGGGATGGATAATGACTATAATGATATTATATTTTATTGGGTATGGAGAAGGGGTGGGACTATATACAGTAAGTGTTGGCTTCTTCCCACTCCTTTTGAACAAGGACATTTTTTTGTTATGTTTATTTTTTGGGTTTTGATTCCTTGTTTTTAATTTTTTTTTTTTTTTTTGTTACTTATTTGTACCCGTAGGTAGACTTGGTTTGCAGTCTGGTGACAAGCCACCGGCTGCTGGTCGCTGCGTGTGCGAGCGCCCTAAACCTACATGTTTTTGGTGTGCGGGAGAAAACCGGAGAAATCCCGGAGTAAACCCGCGCAACACGGGGAGAACATGCAAACTCCACACAGCTCACTGTTGGTCGGGGGCTGGGATCGAACCCACGATCTCATGATCCCCACGATCCCCCGGCCGAGGGTAAAACTGTGCTGCCACAGTGCTAAACCACTGCGCCACCGTGCAGCCATTTTGTCTTGATTTTCAAATAAATCAATCAGTAAAATAATAAGTACACAAAACTATTAAGAGGTGTGGGGTGCAGAACCATGGATCATTTTAAAACGCAATCGTATATTTGCATACATGATCATATTTTCAAAGCTTAACATCTTGTGTTTGGTAAGTATACCACAATGGTGATACTGTCGTGTCTTCTTATCCAGAATTTTGATGGATTGTTTATACAGGGATTCCAAGGGTTTCAGAGTTGTACTATTGGCTTGTGACCAGCATGAGATGCAGTAGGAGAAATGTGTCAAAGCTATGGCATTCAGAAAGGTTTTTGATCCTTTTAGAGTAAGTGTCAGAGAAAGTGGCAAAGAAGGGAAGGACCCAATCGCTTGACGAATCATGGTAAACCATACTTTATTATAACAGAAAGTAAATGCTGCACAAGGGCAGAAATAAAAATGCAAAAATGAACCAAATAATGAGGAGTGATACAGCAACAATAATCCAGACAGTGTGGTACAAATAACGGTGGGTGACATAACGTCACAGCAAGGAACACAGACTGAAAAGGCACATTTGTAGATGGGGTAAATAATCAGTGATACAACACAGGTGAGGAGAGCAATCATCTGAAAAGGTGTTTGCCCCTTTCTGATTTCTCATTTTTTTTAATGTTTGTCACACTTGAATGTTTCAGATCATCAAACAGATTTAAATATTAGACAAAAATAACACAAGTAAACACAAAATGCAGTTTTTAAATGAAGGTATTTATTATTAATGGAAAAAAAATCCAAACCTACATGGCCCTGTGTGAAAAATTGATTCCCCCCTAAACCTAATAACTGGTTGGGCCACCCTTAGCAGCAACAATTGCAGTCAAGTGTTTGTGTTAACTGGCAACGGGTCTTTTACAGCACTGTGGAGAAATTTTGGCCCACTCATCTTTGCAGAATTGTTGTAATTCAGCCACACTAGAGGGTTTTTGAGCATAAACCGCCTTTTTAAGGTCATGCCACAGCATCTCAGTTGGATTCAGGTCAGGACTTTGACTAGACCACGCCAAAGTCTTCATTTTTTTTTTTCTTAAGCCATTCAGAGGTGGACTTGCTGATGTGTTTTGGATCATTGTCCTGCTGCAGAACCCAAGTGCGCTTCAGCTTGAGGTCACGAACAGATGGCCAGACATTCTCCTTCAGGATTTTTTGGTAGACAACAGAATTCATGGTTCCATTTACCACAGCAAGTCTTCCAGATCCTGAAGCAGCAAAACAGCCCCAGACCATCACACTACCACCACCATATTTTACTGTTGGTACGATGTTCCTTTTCAGAAATGCTGTGTTACTTTTACGCCAGATGTGATGGGACACACACCTTACAAAAAGCTCAACTTTTGTCTCGTCAGTCCACAGAGTATTTTCCCAAAAGTCTTGGGGATCATCAGGATGTTTTCTGGCAAAACTGAGATGAGTCTTTATGTTCTTTTTGCTCAACAGTGGTTTTCGTCTTGGAAGTCTGCCATGCAGGCCATTTTTGCCCAGTCTCTTTCTTATGGTGGAGTCATGAACACTGACCTTAACTGAGGCAGGTGAGGCCTGCACTTCTTTGGATGTTGTTGTGGGGTTTTTTGTGACCTCTTGGATGAGTCGTTGCTGCATTCTTGGAGTAATTTTGGTTGGCCGGCCACTCAATTCAGTTCAATTCAATTCAATTCAACTTTATTTATATAGTGCCATTTCACAACAACAGTCATCTCATAGCACTATCAACTGTAGGGGGAACCCCCAGAGTTGCAGAAAGACCCCAGCAATCAGGTGATCCCCTGGGAGCAAGCACTTGGCGACTGCGGAGAGGAAAAACTCCCTTTTAACAGGAAGAAACCTCCAGCAGAACCAGGCTCAGGGAGGGGCAGTCATCTGCTGCGACTGGCTGGGGGGTGAGGGAATAGAGAAGATGAAAAGAACAGACATGTAGAGAGTAAACAGCACGATGGGGACTCAATCTATGGGAGAGAACAAACAGATGTTAATGACCAGCAAAAAAAAATATTTCATTGAGAGTGAGGAAAGGAGTGAGGCCCAGTGCATTACTGGAGGTCCCCCGGCTGACTAAACCTATTAGCAGCATAACTAAGGGAGGGTTCAGAAACACATGATCCCTCCCTAATTGTAGGCTATATCAAAAAGGTAGGTTTTAGCCCTATTCTTAAAAACAGAGATCGAGTCTGACTCCCGAATCCAGATTGGCAGCTGGTTCCACAGGAGAGGAGCTTGATAACTGAAGGCTCTGCCTCCCATTGTACTTTTGGAGATTCTGGGTATTACAAGTAATCCTGCATTTTGGGAGCGTAGTGCTCTGTTAGGATAATATGGTAGTATCAGATCTTTTAAATAAAAAGGAGCCTGATTGTTTAGAGCTTTGTAAGTAAGAAGAAGGATTTTAAACTTAATTCTAAACTCTATGGGAAGCCAATGAAGGGAGGCCAGAACCGGAGAGATATGATCTCTCTTTCTAGTACATGTTAAAACTCTTGCTGCAGCATTTTAGATCAGCTGAAGACTTTTTAAAGATGTTTTAGGACAGCCTGATAATAAAGAATTACAATAATCTAATCTAGAGCTAACAAAAGCGTGGATCAGTTTCTCAGCATCACTCTGAGACAAGATGCTCCTAATCTTGGCAATATTATGCAAATGATAGAAGGCAGTCTTAGAAACAAATTTAATATGTGAATTGAAGGACAGATCTTGATCAAAAATAATTCCAAGGTTCCTCACAGAGCTATTAAGAGAAAGAGTAACCACATCCAAACTGAAAGTTTGATTTGGAAAGGAATTTCTAAGGTTTTCTGGACCAACAAGAATGACTTAAGTCTTATCTGAATTTAATAGCAGGAAATTACAAGTCATCCAAGCTTTGATTTCCTTAAGACAGGCTTCTAACTTGGCTAATTGATTACTATCATCTGGCTTCATTGACAGGTATAATTGTGTGTCATCTGCATAACAATGAAAATGTATACAGTGCTTTCTAATAATGTTGCCTAACGGAAGCATATATAAACTAAAAAGAGTAGGGCCTAGCACAGATCCCTGTGGAACTCCATGACTAAGCTTTGAGTTGAAAGAAAACTCATTATTTACATGAACAAACTGGAACCTATCAGATAAATAAGATCTAAACCACTGCAACGAAGTTCCATTAAGTCCAACATAGTGTTCTAATCTATCAAGTAGAATATTATGATCAATAGTATCAAAAGCTGCACTAAGGTCTAAAAGGACAAGTACAGAAACCAGTCCATTATTAGATGCGATGAGGAGGTCGTTAGTGACCTTCGCTAAGGCTGTTTCAGTACTATGATGGATTCTAAACCCAGATTGAAACTCTTCAAGTAAACCATTTCCCTGCAGGTGGTCAAATAATTGCGTAGCAACAACTCTTTCTAAGATTTTTGAAATGAAAGGGAGATTAGAGATTGGTCTATAGTTAGCTAAAGCTCCTGGATCTAGCGTTGGCTTTTTGAGTAAGGGTTTAATTACAGCCATTTTAAAAGCCTGCGGTACATGGCCTAAAGTTAATGAAGAATTGATTATATGAAGAATAAAGCTACCAAAAAGTGGGAAGACTTCTTTAAATAACCTGGTAGGAATAGGGTCTAAAAGACAAGTTGAAGGTTTGGATGAGGAAACTATTTTGTCTAACTCACAAAGGTCGATTGGAGTAAACTCATAAAGACAGACATCAATAGGAGTTGTAGTAGTTACAGTATTTAAGTTAACTGTGGGAAGAATCTGATTGATTTTATCTCTGATGGATGAAATTTTATTATTGAAAAAGTTCATAAACAGCTTTTACTGCAGGTTTGAAAAGAACCTACAGTTCTCACCTCCCACCCACACAAAAGGATTATCTGCAGCCCCAGGAACTCCATCCCTCCTCTACTCTGACCTCCCACCAGCACTAATGATCTGTGAAGAGGAGGTGCGCCGGGTCTTTCAGAGACAAAAGATCAAGAAGGCTGCAGGACCTGATGGTGTGTCTCCGTCCTGCCTGAGAGTCTGCTCCAACGAGTTGGCCCCCATCTTCACCCGGATCTTTAACAGATCACTGGAGCTGCGTGAAGTGCCTTCCTGCTTCAAACGCTCCATCATCATTCCAGTTCCCAAGAAACCCTCTATTACAGGATTAAACGACTACAGACCTGTTGCCCTGACCTCTGTGGTCATGAAATCCTTGGAGAGATTGGTGCTGAACCACCTGAAGGTCATCACAGGCCCCCTGATGGACCCACTGCAGTTTGCCTACCGGTCAAACAGGTCAGTGGATGATGCAGTGAATATGGGACTACATTACATCCTGCAACACCTCGACTCCCCAGGGACGTACGCCAGGATCCTGTTTGTCGACTTCAGCTCAGCGTTCAACACCATCATCCCAGGCATTCTTCATCAGAAACTCCTCCAGCTCAAGGTGCCCCCCTCCACCTGCCAGTGGATCTCCAGCTTTCTGACTGACAGGTGGCAACAGGTGAAGCTAGGGAGATTTACATCCAGCTCCCGAAAAATTAGTACTGGCGCCCCCCAAGGATGTGTCCTTTCCCCACTGCTCTTCTCCCTCTACTCCAACGACTGCACCTCAGAGGACCCTTCGGTGAAGCTCCTGAAGTTTGCGGACGACACCACAGTCATCGGTTTGATCCGGGATGATGATGAGTCTGCATACAGGCGGGAGGTGGAGCAGCTGATCCTCTGGTGCAGCCAGAACCATCTTGAACTTAACCCAGCCAAAACGGTGGAGATGACTGTGGATTTCAGGCGACACCCCCCTTCATTCCCCCCACTCACCATCCTCAACAGCACAGTGTCCACTGTGGACTCCTTCAAGTTTCTGGGTACCACAATCTCCCGGAACCTGAAGTGGTCCTCCCATATTGACACTGTCCGGAAAAAGGCCCAGCAGAGGTTGTTTTTTCTGCGTCAGCTCAAGAAGTTTGATTTGCCTCAGGAGCTGCTGGTTGTCTTCTACACCGCCATCATCCAATCTGTCCTCTGCTTTTCCATCACTGTCTGGTTTGGATCTGCCACTAAACAGGACAAGACCAGACTGCAGCGGATCATTAAGTCTGCGGAGAGGATCATTGGTACCGACCTACCCTCCATTGAGAACTTATATCGGTCCATAACCAGGAAACGGGCGGGAAACATCTGTGCTGACCCATCACACCCCGGCCACAAACTGTTTGAACTTCTATCTTCTGGTCGTCGTTACAGATCACTGAAGGTCAAAACCACCCGTCACAGGAACAGTTTCTTTCCTCAAGCCATCACTCTGATGAACTCCTAACATTCACCTAGTCCTACCTGTTGCTGTACTCATGACTTTTCATCCATTATTACATTGCACATAACTCTCACACTGCTTTTTACTTCATTCACATTATATCACTGAATCTGAGTCCACATTGGAATACTGTGTGATTGTATATTTTTTCATATATTTCTGAAAAGTGTGGTTAGTCCGAGTAAATAGCTGCATATATTCCTGTATATATTTGCATCCTTTTATAGAAACGTGGACAGACTGTAATTTACTGTACATACTCTGGTTGTCATTGAATCCTTATTTAAATCCTTCACCTGAACAACGAGAGCAAGTTTTTTAGCCAAAGTCAAATTCCTTGTATGTGTTGTGCATACTTGGCCAATAAAGCTGATTCTGATTCTGATCTGATTCTGATAAAGTCCTGACTAGTAAGCTCTAAGGGAATGCTAGGATTGACAGAGTCCTGACTCTTTGTCAACCTGGCTACAGTGCTGAAAAGAAACCTGGGATTATATGTTCTCTTCTATTAATGCAGTTAATTAAATTAAATTAATTAAATTAATCCACTCCTGGGAAGGTTCACCACCACAGTTCCATGCTTTTGCCATTTGTGGATAATGGGTCTCACTGTGGTTTGCTGGAGTCTCAAAGCTTTAGAAATGGCTTTATAACCTTTTCCAGACTGATAGATCTCAGTTACTTTGTTTCTCATTTGTTCCTGAATTTCTTTGGATCGCAGCATGATGTCTAGCTTTTGAGGATCTTTTGGTCTACTTCACTTTGTCAGGCAGGTCCTGTTTAAGTGAATTCTCTATTGCAAACAGGTGTGTCAGTATTCAGGCCTGGGTGTGGCTAGAGAAATTGAAGTCAGCTTTCCAAAGATGTGATAAACCACAGTTAATTTATGTTTTAACAGGGGGGCAATCACTTTTTCACACAGGGCCATGTAGGTCTGGATTTTTTTTTTTTACCCTTAATAATAAACATTTTCATTTAATAACTGCATTTTGTGTTTACTTATGTTATCTTTGTCTAATATTTAAATTTGTTTGATGATCTGAAACATTTAAATGTGGCAAACATACAAAAAATGAGAAATCAGGAAGGGGGCAAAGACTTTTTCACACCACTGTATATATGGGTTAAGGGGAATACTTTGTCATATAACATGTAGAATGCACAGGTATCCATCTTGCCTCATGTTTCCCCTACAAAATATTATTGTTGTCATGATCCGGGGGACGGGTGGGCGCCGTGCGCAGTCTCCAGTTTTAGTTAGTCCTTTTCTGTCTGTTTGTTTCATTGTTTTTCCTGTTAATTGTTGTCATTCTGTATTGGTGATGTTATTATTTGTGTGTTGGGGATTGTGTTGCTCTTGTGTCATTATGGTTTCTGGTTAGTGCTTTATTTTGACAACACTGCGCAGCTCCTGGCTGTCAAACTGACTCGCGGTGTGCGCAGCTGTCATTGATTGTATTTCGTTTGCCACTCATGTATCCACACCTGCCTCTTATCAGCAATGGTATTTAAGGGCACGACAACCTGTGCCCGTTGTCATGCCCTTCCTTTGCTGTGGGATGTCCTTAGTTGTTACTTCATCTTATGCTGAGTGTTTTGGGTGCTGTCGAGGAGAACGGGAGAGCTCTGTCCAGGTCAGTCTTCCCCCTTTTTGCCCGGCGTTCCAGGCTTTTGTCTGCCTGTTGACGTTGAGCCTCCACTCTGCTCCAGCACCCTTGCTATCTGTTATTTGTATGTGTAGTGTGTAGTATGTCTGTCTTTATGTTAATAAATATGTGAAAACCATAGTGAGTGTTTGGTGTCCTTCAACATCCCCTGAAGGGGCGCGTTACAACAGAAGGACACGACCAGGACGTGGACACCAGCCACTGTGCATTTTTGCTGTTTTGTTTTTTTTTCTCCCTCCCCCTTTTCTGTTCTCCCGCATTAAGCTTGGGGTTTTCCTTTTGGCATGTTGGGCTGTACGGACTGTGGAAGAGTTGGGCTGGATGAGGATGAGTGTTGGGCGGTTGGACTGTTACAGGACATCGTATTGAACGTTCATCTAACCCACACACCCGAGGAGGAGGTGCAGTTTGGAACAGCGCGGCACAGGTGACCGAGGCATTTCCCAGGCTGTGGAGCATCCCGGAACTGGTGGGCCGCCTCACCTCCGTTTACCAAGCTCAACATCGGCTCTGCAGGCTGGGGAGAGCCCCTCTGCCAACTGAACCTGTGCCGTGGAGGAGATGCTCCCGGGGACGGAGGCCCTGAGCCCGGGACCACTATCCAGCTGCGGCCCCATCTCCTCCTGTCGAGCAGTGTCCTGCAGCCAGCTGCATCGGGTACGCAGACTTCATGCCCCCAAATGGACCAAGCATGGAGGAGCTGGAGGAGTGCCAATGGGTGGTTGCAGCAGAGAAGGAGCTTCTCTTGGACTCCAAGCTGTGGCTCCTCCCAGAGTTTCTGCCACAACAGGAGGGAGTGCATCCAGCCAGAACAGAGTCTGAGCTGATGACGGAGCATTCCTCGACCCTGGTTCTCCACCCATCGCACCAGACAACCTTCGCAGCTCCTGGGGAGACGTCGTCTGGCCTCACAGCAGCTACCACCAAGCCCTGGGAATTAAGGCAAGTGCTTTTTCATTTTTCAACACCCTATAATGAAATGTCTTGTGTTATTTCCGGAGGTGAAGCTCAGCAGCAGCAGCCCGATTTGGCTGAGCTTTCACCATCAGCTCTCTCCTCACTCTTCTCTTCCATTCCTCCTCCTATATCCCCTGAGGGTCTGCCGATCCTGGGATCGAGCCAGTGTGCGATGGAGAAGCCTGCAGCACGGGACAGCCCAGCCCTAGCCCTGTAGCCATGATTGGGATGGGAGGAGAACGCCACCTATGCTCTGGAGCTCGAGCCGACAGAAGAGTGTCCCCTGGTCTCGGCAGCATGGGAGGTGGCAACAGTGGTCAGAGGATCTCCTGCTGCTGCCACTGTGTCTGGAGGTGCACCTGTGCCAGCTGCTCCATCGGGGGTCCCGACTACTTTCCAGCCGGAAGCCTGGGCCGTTGCAGCAAAGTTGTTGGAGTCCTGGATGGCGGTGGAGCTCGAGCTCAGGCAAGATTCCTTGTTTAGCTTAGAGAAATCTTGCCTGGCTCTTGGCTGGGGGAACCAAGTGCTGCTGTCAGCCGCACTTGAGTTTCCCCCGCTGAACTCCACTGCTGCCGGTGACTTTAAACCGGTGTTTGTTTATGCTCTCTCTGACTCTTCTTCTGAGGTCTCCGGGGGTCCGGCCTTCCTGCCAGAGGCCATCATGGGTGCTACTCCTCCGTTTGAGGCCACCGTGGGTGAGACGCCTCAATCTGAGGCCACCGTGGGTGCGACGCCTTTGTCTGAGGCCTCTGTGGGTGCTTTGTCCCAGCCCAGGGCCTCCATGGGTGCTGTGCCTCAGCCCAAAGCCTCCATGGGTGCTGCGCCTCAGCCTGGTGCCTCCATGGGTGCATCGTACCAGCCTGGGGCCTCTGTGGGTGCTAATCCTCAATCCAAGGCCGCTGTGGGCCCTCCTTCCTCACCCTCAGCAGGTGCTCCATTGGTCAATTGCCTCATTGGCCTTGTTCTGTCATGGGTCAGCCTTTTCGCTATAGGCACTATGCTCCAGTCCAGGGCCACCATGGGTGCTATGCCCCAGTCTGGGGCCGCTGTGGGTGCTGCACCCCAGTCCGGAGTTGCCGCGGGTGTGGCGCCTCAGCCCAAGGCCTGTCTGGGTGCGGGGCCTCAGCCTGAGGCCTCAGTGGGTGCTGTGCCTCAGCCTGAGGCCTCCGTGGGTGCTACGCCTCAGCCCAACGCCGCTGCGGGTGCTGCACTTCAGCCCGTGGCTGTCGCGGGGGCCACACCTTTGTCTGAGGTCATCTTGGATCCCCTGTCCTCACCGAAGGCCCACGCCAAGCAGCAATTGTTGGGGGCTAACTTAACGCCTCTAGAGGAGGGCATGTTGGGCTTGGCGGCTTGATTGCCCATGAACTCTGGAAGACCACCTGGCGAGCTATGCCGTCTGCACAGCTGGCTCAGGAACTCTGGAAGACTGTCAGACGGACTGCGCCATGGGGCCTGGTGGCTTATGCCCTCAGGGAGGTGACCTGATGGGCTGGACTGTCTGCGCAGTTGGCTCCGGGACTCAGGGAGACAACCAGATGGGCTGTGTCGTGAGGCCGCCCGAGCTGCCGCTGTGGTCAGCCGGGGGTCTGTTAGTCCTGGGCCACCACATTGGTTCAGGTTGTGGATCATGAGTGTTTTTTATTTCTTTTGTTTTTTTGTTGTGTCTCGGTCCCTCCGTGCCTGGTCCCCCCGCCCCCCCCGGGTGGGTTGTTTTTCTTATTGGGGGGGGGGGTTTGCTTTGTGTGGGCGATGTGCTTTTCCTTTTTGTTGGTGCCCTGGGGTGTCTGGGTTCCACCCCTTGGGAGGGGGGGGGACCGTCATGACCAGGGGCACGGGTGGGCGCAGTGCCCAGTCTCCAGTTTTAGTAAGTCCTTTTCTGTTTGTTTGTTTCATTGTTTTTCCTGTTAATTATTGTCATTCTATATTGGTGGTGTTATTATTTGCGTGTTGGGGGTTGCGTTGCTCTTGTGTCACTATGGTTTCTGTTTAGTGCTTTATTTTGACAGTGCTGCGCAGCTCCTGGCTGTCAAACTGGCTCGAAGGCTGCACAGCTGTCATTGATTGTATTTTGTTTGCCACTTGTGTATCCACACCTGCCTCTTATCAGCAATGGTATTTAAGGGTGCGACAACCTGTGCCCATTGTCGTGTCCTTCCTTTGCTGTGGGATTTCCTCAGTTGTTACTTCGTCTTATGCTGAGTGTTTTGGGTGCTATCGAGGAGAACGGGAGAGTTCCGTCCAGGTCAGTCTTTTCCCCTTTCTGCCTGGCATTCCAGGCTTTGTCTGCCTGTTGACATTGAGCCCCCGCTCTCCTCCAGCCCCCTTGCTATCCGTTATTTGTATGTGTAGTGTGTAGTATGTCTGTCTTTATGTTAATAAATGTGCGAAAACCATAGTGAGCGTTTGATGTCCTTCAACAGCCCCTGAAGGGATGCGTTACGACAATTGTATCGTCTACACAGAGTGAAATTTAAAGTTTATCCAGCCCAAGTTGTACAGTGTGGGTGGTAGTGAACTTACAAGATTGGTTAACTCACACAATACGTAGGAGTTTTAAGTCTATCCAAAATTTTAACTCCAAATATAAACACTTTTTCACACCACTGTACACACACTAGATGTGTGAATCTTCAGTGGTCTCACAATGTTGCATCTTCGATTTCAATTTTTTTCTATGTAATGCCTCTTTTAGATTTTAGCATTTATTTTTGTAATTTGTGAATGGAAAAATTCTGAATTGTTGTGTGGATCGGGCTATACGTACATTTCCTTTTCCTTACTACATGACTACTTTTTCATCAATTAATAGCATCAATTTGGTAAATGTGAACTCTTTATTTAGAAAGTGCCTAATTAGACAGCAAGTTTATATAAAAGAATTACTTCTCTTGTGTCACATGTAATGGCTGTGCAATTAGCTTCATAGAGACACTCCATTACCCGTGCTTTCGTCTGGTTGTGAAGTGTGGGTGCAGACTTGTCAGTAAAGTACAGTACCTGAAGAAGAAGAAGAAGAAGTTTGTCTTGTCCAGTTCATGCTTCCCAGTGAGTTTATAAAATCAAAAATGTACCCAAACCTCTTCTTTCAAAATGCTAGGGGTGTTTTTTTAATCACCTGTTGCTGTTCTCCACCTCTGTCCACCATGATGCAATTAACAAGCAATTATATGAGCCCACACCCACATGTGACAGCTGTTTTCAAAGTCATGATGTAACTTCACAACTTTATTGACAAGCAGAGATCAGTCAAATGGCAATCAAAATTAGTTCTTCAGGTTTTTGCACAGGCAGAGGGATCTTGATCATTAAGGTTCTGCATCGATGCAGAGGCCCGCATCATGATGCATCTAAGAATCGAGAAATTTCCACACCTCTAACACACACGGTCACTAACAACTGTGGAATACAATATACAGGCAAGTTTCTGCTGCCATGACAGACTTTATTAATTTTTAAAACAAGTATGCAATATTCATAGCATGTAGTAGCCCTACACTTATTGTTAAAGGTGGTGCACAAATGTTTTGTAATGGGATTACTATCTATTATTATCATCATCATTACAAATATATTTTGATTATGACATTTGATAATGAAGTACTACAGTCACCCTTTAAAATAGGGCAGAGAAAACTTTAAAAACCAGAAAAGACAGTTCCAGTGCTAACATTTAAAAAAAAAAAAAAATCTTCTGCATCTTTGAGCTGATGTGTTTTCCTGTTTTCCTGGCACGTCTCACAGAATTCAGGCTGGCACCATCTCCCACACTGGTCACACCGTGCCAACACTTCTGCTGGCTGTAGGACACACACACACACGCACGCACGCACGCACACGCACGCGCTATGCTGATGGTCACAGATGTAGCAGTGGCCAGCCCATCTCCACCAGGTGTTGCTTTATAGCTGTGTCACTTTGAGGCTGACTCCATCTGCCACACTCAGCAGGAGATGGGGAAAAATTCAAAAAAAGAAAAAACAGCTTTTCACAGCATGCACACATGCACAAATATACAAAATCATTGACTCATATGCTCCTTGAGGTGTGGTGTAATTTTCGCATTATACTAATTGCACAAGAATGTGTTTCTGTGTAGACAGAAATCCACTGACAGCTGGCTAAAAATGTTGCTGGTGGTTTTATAATTGTTTGGCTTGTAGGGGTCTAAGCAGCTAAGCTCTTCAGGGAATTTAATTTTGTATTCTCTTCTTCTCCATCACCATCGTCACCACCTTCTTTCTTGTCCCAATGTCCTTTTCACCTCTTGGCTTTGTACAGAAATATGTTTTAAAATTTGCCACACTGACAGGAATTGGTCTCCTTATTTCTTTCACCAGCTTCTGTCTGTGTCGTGAACACTCCAGTGCTACCAGTGGGTTAAAGATGGAAATGCTTTTGGATTCATCCAGTCAAGTGAAGATTCTGGGTAGCTATGACAGATCTCCGTCTGAATACTATTGTGAGGCATATACAGTCAGTTCTCTGAAGGTTAGAATCAGGGACATGCACAGACATTTTGAAGGGCAGAAACAAGGGTAAAATTAGAAGAAAAAAATATGAATTTATAAGACAAAAATCACAAATGAATGAAAAAAGTTGCAAATTTATAAGGAAGACTCACATATGTACTTTAACAATCACTGGAAATGCATAAGAAAAAAAGGAAATTTATTGAAAGGATGCATTAAATTCATCAGAAAAAAAAAACATCAAAAAATTACAAGAAAAAAGTAACACATTTAAAAAAAAAAACTTTTTTGAAGGAAAAAAATCACTGGAAAGATATAATGGGAAGAAAATGTTGATGATAAGTCAAAGTCCTTCAAAGAAAAAGAAAATATAAATTCATGAGTGAAAAAAGTCTCAAATTTTCAGAAAGTCTCACAATTTTGTGTTAATTACATGTAAAAAATGAAGAAAGAAAAGAAATCGCAAGCATGGCAAAAAAGTAGCTAATTTATGAGAATGTTCCAAAGTCACACATGAAAATTCCAAATTTACAAGGAAAAATTTCAAATTTACCAAAGAAAGCAAATTTAAGAAAACAAAAGTCACAAATTTATAATTAAAAAGGTCCAGATTTACTATAATAATGTGCAAATATAAGGGTAAAGTTGCAGAGTTACATGAAAAAATATGAGAGAAACAAGAAAAAAACCCCTGCAAATTTACTATAATAAAGTGACAACTTTACGGAAAAAGTCACAACTGTTACTTTTATATTTATTTGCTTTCCTCTGGAGCAGCAGCTCAGACAGGGCTTTTGCCCAGGTAACAATAGTCCATACCTGTTAGAATTAGTGGTGGGAATCAATTCATCATCATCATCATCATCATAGCAGTCTGTCGGGGGCAACAATGACTGTTTCATTTAGGTCTGATCAGATTCCTCCACGCAGCTCTGTCCTTTGCCTTCCGCTGCCAAGAACTCCTGACCTTGTTAACCCGGGCGACGTCCAAGCCGGTATGAGTTGCTCTCTGGCTGACCATTTCATGAAACTGCTCGCAAAGTATTTGAGTACCGCTAGCTTTTGCTGGACTAGCGGCGCATTCTTGGCAGATAGAGGTATTATCAGCGGCAACGACAGGCCAAGACAAACTGACTCCAGTATCTGATGCAGTGACTGACCAGATGATAGGTTTGTTTATCTCTGCTCTTTGTGTAGTGCATGTCACGATGCACCGACTGGCAAAAGTCCACCACAGACCTTGCGACAGATGTGCTTATCTGCCAGGATGTCCAGTCTCACCCCGTGTAACTGGGAGTGGTCCACCACAGACTTGTGACAGATATTGTTTTTAGTTCTGCCAGGATGCCCAGTTTCACCCTCCACGCCCTCGGGAGGGCGGGGTTGCCGGTTGAGTCACCGATGGCCCGACCCACCGCCACATACTTCACTCTATATCATCACTCTGTGCTCATGTTCACCCCATCAGTGCCTGCCTTTGATCTTTGATGATGTCATAGCGAGTCCTATGAATTTTTAAAAACTTATTAATTGCACCCATTTTCTAAAATTAATTGCGATTAATTCCATTAAAATATTCAACTAATTAATTAGTTAGCTGCAATTAATCGTGGCAAAATACACACAAACTGTTATTTTTTCACCACATACACTTCTTTACCTCAGAAGTCTCAGATTTTAAGAAAGTCTCAAAATTTTGTGTTATTACAAGTAAAAAAATTGAAGATACAACTACTGTATCGATTTGAAAAGCCTGCATCATATCTTTCAGTCATTACTGTGTTCTGTCTGTTTGCCATGGCAGTCAGCCATGACCATATCTTCACTGTTAGACATGGCTGTAATTTCTACAGTTACATACCATGTTTCACCCAGCATGATACCGTAAAACCTTTTTCCAGTGAGTTACTGTACTTTCTGTTGCAATATGGGAATTTTTGTTGAATTCAGCTGTAACATCCAGTCATTTACTGTACATAACTGTACTTTTTGAAAATACAGTTTCTTACTGTATTTAGCCTACTGTAATGGCTTTGGCACACATTTTTAAGCAGTTGTGTGTACAAAGAGATTTTAATTCAAAGTCATTTATCATTTTTGGATTGCTGATAATGATATTTAGATTAATAAGCCTTCATTTTAGAAGAAGCCAACTTTATTGTCATTCAATCCATACAGCCAGTCATGTACAGTAGAATGAAATTATGTTTCTCTTATCCACAATGTTAAGCACACCTAGAATCAGAGGGGCCGCTGCCATGCAAGGCGCCACCACAAACAACGTAAAGAAGGAACCATCATTCTATTGTTTTCAATTACAGTATTATACTGTAATTGAACTATAGGGTATAGTACTGTAATTCTCAATTACAATAACTTACTGGCAACACCCCTTGTAATGTATGACAGGGTTGACAGCACTGCCTTGAGAGCTCTTATTGTATATGTAAAAAAACTGAAGGAAGTCCGATATTGGTAGTATTTTACTTGTTTTGAAGTGACAAACAAAGTTTGTGGTGTGAGACAGAGGGTAAAAGAGTGATTCACTCCCAAAGAGTGAGAGTTGGCAACAGTGAAGTGTTGCTGACTGTACACAGTATCCTAGCCTAATATTTTATCTATTAATGTTGCCTAAATTGACTAATTCAGTAGGAAATACTCAAAAAATACATTAATCTATTAAATATACTAAACTGCTCATACCCATTTGAATCTGCTGTGTTGATAATATCAATTTATATAAAACTTTAAATGTCTTACCCCTCCAAAGTAGCTCAAAACTGGTCCATTCCGCTGTAACGCTACAGTGATGCTAGTGCTTGATGCTAACTTCCAGGAACTATTTTGCACTCCATGAGCCACCATTGATTTAGAAAAAAAAGTGGTCAGTTGGAGTGAACTGAGTTGATGCTACTTTGTCTCTAGTGGTTTATCAATACAGTGGGGTAAAAAAGTATTTAGTCAGCCACCAATTGTGCAAGTTCTCCCACTTAAAAGATGAGAGAGGTCTCCAATTTTCATCATAGGTATACCTCAACTATGAGAGACAAAATGAGAAAAAAAAAATCCAGAAAATCACATTGAAGGATTTTTTTAATGAATTAATTGGTAAATTCCTCGTAAAATAAGTAAATAAAAATAAGTATTTGGTCAATAACAAAAGTTCATCTCAATACTTTGTTATATACCCTTTGTTGGCAATGACAGAGGTCAAACGTTTTCTGTAAGTTTTCACAAGGTTTTCACACACTGTTGCTGGTATTTTGGCCCATTCCTCCATGCAGATCTCCTCTAGAGCAGTGATGTTTGGGGGCTGTCGCTGGGCAACACAGACTTTCAACTCCCTCCAAAGATTTTCTATGGGGTTGAGATCTGGAGACTGGCTAGGCCACTCCAGGACCTTGAAATGCTTCTTACGAAGCCACTCCTTCGTTGCCCGGGCGGTGTGTTTGGGATCATTGTCATGCTGAAAGACCCAGCCACATTTCATCTTCAATGCCCTTGCTGGTGGAAGGAGGTTTTCACTCAAAATCTCACGATACATGGCCCCATTCATTCTTTCCTTTACACGGATCAGTCGTCCTGGTCCCTTTGCAGAAAAACAGCCCCAAAGTGTGATGTTTCCACCCCCATGCTTCACAGTAGGTATGATGTTCTTTCTCCTCCAAACACGACAAGTTGAGTTTTTACCAAAAAGTTCTATTTTGGTTTCATCTGACCATATGACATTCTCCCAATCCTCTTCTAGATCATCCAAATGCTCTCTAGCAAACTTCAGACGGGCCTGGACAAGTACTGGCTTAAGCAGGGGGACACGTCTGGCACTGCAGGATTTGAGTCCCTGGCGGCATAGTGTGTTTCTGATGTAGCCTTTGTTACTTTGGTCCCAGCTCTCTGCAGGTCATTCATTAGGTCCCCCCGTGTGGTTCTGGGATTTTTGCTCACCGTTCTCGTGATAATTTTGACCCCACGGGGTGAGATCTTGCGTGGAGCCCCAGATCAAGGGAGATTATCAGTGGTCTTGTATGTCTTCCATTTTCTAATAATTGCTCCCACAGTTGATTTCTTCACACCAAGCTGGTTACCTATTGCAAATTCAGTCTTCCCAGCCTGGTGCAGGTCTACAATTTTGTTTCTGGTGTCCTTTGACAGCTCTTTGGTCTTGGCCATAGTGGAGTTTGGAGTCTGACTGTTTGAGGTTGTGGACAGGTAGGTGTCTTTTATACTGATATCAAGTTCAAACAGGTGCCATTAATACAGGTAATGAGTGGAGGACAGAGGAGCCTCTTAAAGAAGAAGTTACAGGTCTGTGAGAGCCAGAAATCTTGCTTGTTTGTAGGTGACCAAATACTTATTTTACTGAGGAATTTACCAATTAATTCATTAAAAATCCTTCAATGTGATTTTCTGGATTTTTTTTTTCTCATTTTGTCTCTCATAGTTGAGGCATACCTATGATGAAAATTGAAGACCTCTCTCATCTTTTAAGTGGGAGAACTTGCACAATTGGTGGCTGACTAAATACTTTTTTACCCCACTGTACCTACAGGTAGTTCAAAAAGCGAACATTTGCCAGCAGAAAAGAGGGAACAGTGTTGTTGCTGGCTGCAGCAGCCATGTACTAACTTCCGGTTAGCTAACCATGCTTGCTTAAGATTCATTCTCCGCGGTCGCTCTTTTCAATGTATAATTAAATATAATATATGGTCCAAAAGTCCACATACTATAACTGTGATACTGAAGCAGACTGAACTCCCAGAATTAAATAAAATGAGACGATTCTGCACGGGTTATTGTGTGCAGCACCAAAGACTATCCAGGCAGGCGCTAGGTCCGCGCTGAGTTCTGCTAGAACAGGAAGTACCATGGGGGCATTAATATTTTTTAATCCGTTAATTGAACTACTGTAATTAATTACACTAACATGTTGATATTCCCAGTACCAGTTAGAATTAATGGAAAATGTTAATCTTTTATCAAAATATTCATGATTATTTATTCAAGACTCACAAAGTTTTTGGAGCTGTTTGTATATGGCTGCCTTTTTTGTAACAATAATAATTATATAATAATAATAATTAATCACTCTCCAGTATCGCAATAATGTTAACCTGCAAAATGGGGATCTGAATCACTGGCGTCTAATCCTAATAGCATTGTTTAGGCTCAGTGATCCGTCATCCCGCCAACAGGTAATATAATCGTAGAGGAAACAGGCAGTGCAATTAGATTTGTGTTGAACAGTGGGGCGTGTTTTTCCTCCGCTGCATGCTTGAATTTTTAATCAGAGTTGCTTTGTTTTTTTTTTTTAACACACCTGAATTAACAGTGCTTTCCAGACAGTGTGAAAGAGTAAAAGGTCGACCCCGAAAAGTGATCAGGAAATGGGGATCCACATCCTCGGCTCATGCATATTTATACCTTATTTAATTATATGTAATGAGAGGGTGTATTTGATCTGCTCGATGCTCTTAATCAAGAGCTGAGGATGATTTTCTAGTCCACCACAGGCAGACATTTCTCAGGCAGTTATGATAATTTGATATTTGAGATGTGGGGAACTTGGAGGCCTGTGTGGGACTAGCAGCTCATATTCCCTATGTAAAGAAGCGACAAATATTTGACAGTTTATATGATGAATTGTGTTACTGATGGCTTTGTATTCGTATTTCATTAAAATAATCCAATGGTGTCTAATGACAGATCTTAGCTTTCTCATTCACAGTATATCATTAACAGGCAGTCAGTATCACTTAAAAAAAAAACTTATCAATGCAAAAGCAAAAACAACAATGAAGACTCCAAGTCATCAAATGTGAATGTGATAAAAAAGTGAAGCTTTGAATACAAAACTGGCAAAAGTTTTTAGAAAGAAGTAAATGCATTCAGCGCTTGTTGTGCCTCAAGATTATACATACTGTGCATGTTGAATACAAATACAACTGTTTGTTTACAAGAATTCTCCAAAGGCCACCATAAGCAAATATCACCACCTGCAAATGTGTCTTGCTTATAAGGGAAATCTTGTTTTAAGAGGGGGAAAACTGCCTGAGAAAAAGTGCTTTAGTTCAAATCAGCACCATACCGATAAATGTGTAACTTGCATTGCTTTACATTGTGTTCAGTCTAATTTGACCTTAAATCAGAATCATGCTTAATTGACCTTTTCATGTCAGTTTTAGTTTTTTGGGGGGTTATTTATTTCCTCCCTTCATCTGACAAGGCTTTTAATTAAGCAATATTTGTCATAAATTCCCTTGTAGGGCAGGATAAAGGCGCCATGCGCTGGCTGTGAGTTTGCAAGTTTATTAACAGAAAAACCACAAAGGCGCTAACAAAATCAAACCAAACTTAGAAAGAGACTGAAACACAGGTCAGCAAAATAGCTCAGCTAAGGCGAGAGTAATTGCCGACTAAACCTGGAGACAGACAGTTACACACGTAGCATACAGACAAAGAACTTACGCGTAGTGTGGAGAGAAGAAAGTAGGACGCTGCACCATACAATGGTGCAGAGCTCCTAAAATAGGAGTCAGAATTCATTAACCAAAATGAACAACAGGTGTGGGTGCCTGAACGGGCAGGAGAAAGTGAGGATACGTGATTGGGATCAGCTGAGTGAGTGAGAGAGAGAGGCAAACCAACCTGACAGTTGACAGGGCACACCCACACGAAGCTTCACGCCCCTGACAGCTGTCAACAGTAAAAAGGTAAACAAGTGAAATAAAGGATAAAATAACATACCAAATAAATATACATAAATACAGAATAAAAATATAACACAAACAAGGAAATGACAAGCAGAACAGGAACACAAAAACCCAAATAGGTATAAATAGCACAGATAAGTAAATAAGCAAGAAAAAGCCATGAAACCGAGTCTGGTAGAAATCTCCAGCACTCGGTTCATGACAATATTACACAAAAGTGTGGTATCACATCACTGCGGTTGAATAGTAAATGATAATAATATAACAGGACTATTGTCACTCCACACAAAAATAAACAGTGTCCAGTGTTTACAACACATACATGTACCTTTTGAGGATTTGTGAGTCACGTCATGTGTGTGGTGGCTAATTAGCTTGTTAACTGCATTGGGGGAGTCCTTAACGCACCCATGACTGTGTTACCACCACATAGTGACTATGAGTCTCTTATCGGGTTCTTAAATACAGCTTTAACCTGTCCATTCCCTCTGTAAAACAGTTGAGATGAAACGGATAGCAGCCTGAGGCTATCAGATACTTAGCTTTTGCTCCTTTCAGTGTTAGTACATCCATGCACTTCAGTTGCTTTTTCTTGACATCTTCAGATGAAATAATGAGTCAATTATCACATACTATGTAGATGGAGACCATGTTTGTTTTTGTTACAAGCTGTCTTTAATTGTTCCGCCTGTGTTCTGCTGCATCTGAACAGTGTTGACTGTGCTGCCCGTGCCTGTAGCTCCATGGGCTTGTCTTAAAGGGGCAATACATGAAAAGCTGTCTGAAAAAAAAAAAAAAAGAAAAAACTGACATGAATGAGATTACGTCAGTTCTACACCCCGAACGTTGGTTTCAGTTTTATTTTGGTTAACTGCCCAGCCCTACTGTAAATGGTTTGACATTAAAGATTTATAGTTTGTTATATTATGTTATGTTACAGATTATTAGATTATTATATTACATTTTATAAACACAACCCCAAATCAGGTGAAATCAGGACGTTGCATAAACGTAAATTAAATGTAAATGAAAACAAAATACAATAGTTTAAAAATCCTTTTCAACCTGTATTCAATTGAATACACTGCAAAGACAAGATATTTAAAGTGACACTCTGTCAAAAATCAAGTTTTTTTCTGTTGTTAACATGTCTGTAGCATGCTTTTTGTGACTTACAAGACATGGCAAGAGCAAAATCAGTCCCACGTCTCAAGTCTGTTTTTTTTTCCTGTGAATTTCTAGTTAAAAAAAAAAGGCCAGTTTGGACAGAGCTAGCTACGTAATTATTCCTGCTTAGCCTGATTGGTTTTAACATTAACCAATCAGGCTAAGCACTGGGCATGGCTCCAGACCTGAGTTCACTGCCTCGGGGGGAAGAGGGAGGAGCCGAGGAACAGCAGGTGCTTTTCCTGTTTGGGAAAGATGGCAGATTACATGTGTTCAGTTTTTGGCTGTATGAGCAAGAAATCCTCTTCTTTTAAATTACATGTCTTACCCACAGACATGAAAATACGACAGCAACGATTAATCTTATTTGGAAAAATCTCAGTGTCCCTGCTGAAATACCAGAGAGAGGACACGGGTTTGCAGCCTGCATTTTACTCTGCGTGCCGGGGGAGATGGCCGCAGAGGTCCATTATTCTACATATTTATAAATTAACTCTCCAGGGTCCCTCCAGAAAAACTCACACTTAGGACCCTTGGGACCCAAATGGGTCCCTTCAGAAAAAGTGCTATAAAAATCATACAAATTAATATTTTTTTCCACTTTTAAAGTTTAAATCTTTTAATCAGCTTCAGCCCTAATCAGAACTATAAAGTTTTTAGTCATTTTGGATTTTTTTTTTTTAACATTTTTATGCTATTTTTTTTTTCCATAATAGTATCTAAGACGGCTGCTGAAAAAAGGTCAGTCACTACCTGGGCTTATTTACTGCTTTGTAGACCAAACAGCCGATACCACTTTGTGACAACCAATGGATGCTTTGTTTTGTCTCCATCTCTGGACAGTTTTATATGACTGTGTATGTTTGTGTGTGTATGTGGGGGGGGGGGCAGCAAAGGGGCTCCATTTAGACCCCTAAATTAGCTCTGCTGCCAACTAGTTATTAAATATGTAATTTCATGAAAAATGTAAAAAAAAAAAATCAATTTTCAACCCAGAGGTTCAGATTGAAAAGATAGTCACAGGTGCCCCCTTATGTGATGGCTAAATTAGAGTATATCCAGGCATTGTGGTGTACGTGTAGCTTTTAAACTGTGAAGGTGTGATGAGAAGTGAAGTTGTAATTTTTACCCTTGATTCAAACCACTGACTTTCTGAATATATCATGCCACTAGCATTAACACAGGTAAAACTTGATACTGGATGCTCCTCTTTACAAGTTTGTGTTTGTATAACAGAAGAAAGAAAAAAAGAAAAGAAAAAGGACAAAATTTAATAAGAAAAATCAAGGTAAAATGTCAACTGAGGTCACGCCATCCAGCTCTAGTTGGGTACACCCTAGACAATCACCAGTTCATTCAGAGCCACTTCACTTTAAATTCAAATTATTACATCTTTGAATGGATAGGGATAGAAAAAGGGATGCGGAATGCTTCAATTCCTCTGAAATTTTCAGAAAAAATCTAAAATCTAGATGATTTCCTTTGTTTAACATTTTTAATATGAGATGGGGCAGCATGGTGGTGCAGTGGTTAGCACTGTTGCCTTACAGCTAGAAGGTTCCTGGTTCGAATCCCCAGGCTGGCAGGGGTTGGAGCCTTTCTGTGTGGAGTTTGCATGTTCTCCCTGTACTGCGTGGGTTTACTCCGGGGCTCCGGTTTCCTCCCACAATCCAAAGACATGCATGTTAGGTTAATTGGCTGTTCTAAATTGTCCCTAGATATCTGTTTCCTATAGGCCCTTAGAATAGAGGGTTAGTACTAGTGAAAGTGCTTTGAGTGGTCTTTGAGACTAGAAAAGCACTATATATGTGCAGGTTAGTTAGTAATTAGTGGTGTGTGATACCACAACATTTGGTATTGATCCAATACCAAGTAAATACAGGGCCAGTATCGATGATACCAGTACTTTTTAAAAATTAAGGTAGCTGCATCATCAAATTACTAATGCCTTAATTTGTAACACTGATGATAACAGTGGCAGAATAATCCACTCAACCATGCAGGGTCTTACCGGCAGTCTACTTGGTTGCTCAGGTTCATATAATGGTTTTGGTGTATTGAACCTTAGATAATTTATGGTTTGGGTTTAAAAGCTAATCAACCATATTGTGCTACCGACATCAGACAAATATGTGTACCCAAAAATACTGGTTAAACATTGGCTCAGTATCACACGCCACACAGTTATAACACCTGCCGATAGCCAGTTCATCTTGATCAATATCAATACCAACGTTGGTATCGATGTTTGGATCCATCCACCCACCGCTACTGAGGATTTTAAAAAATCCTGTACTGATGACAATCAAGCCGTCAAGAAACTTTTAATGTAGTTGGAAATTATGAAAGCTGAGCTGGCAAAATTTTGATTATGTTTATCAAAGATAGAAAGAATTTTTAAAAAAGCAGTACCAAAATATGCTAATTATTGATTTAGTTGATGATTCACCTGGTTTTTAGAAACTGCTCAGCACATCTGAAAGAAAGTGTGGTGGTCCCATCTGGGGTAGCCAGCAACTCTTCCCTACACTCTTTTATCTCCTACCTGCAAAACTGTTAGAAGTGTTCCTTAATCTAGCCATGCTTGCAACCTGTCTTCTCTCTTTCTTCCCCTGCATCTGTGTCCGTGTGTCCATCTGCCAGCCCTACCTCCCGCTCTCACCCAACCTCCTCACATCCTCCGTCATGAGGAGATGAATGGTGCCCTGTCACTTGCCAGGCTCTTCAGAGGACCGCTGCTCCGTATGAGGAAAGTGCCAGTCATTAACAGGATGGGGAGGAGGGAGAGAGGCAGGATGAAAAATGAGTTCATTTACGGGCAAGTCTTGTGAGCCGCGTAACGTCAGCAGCAGCAGCAACCCCCCTTCACCTTCTCCTCCCTTCTCTCTCCTATCACTTTCCGTAGGTGCGCCGGGTGCATGTGTGTGTGTGGAAGAAGGAGTAAGGAGAGGTTGTGTGATGGTGGTGGTCGGAGTTACTCAGCAGATTTTCAACCCAGTAAAAAAGGAGGCCACTGCCAGTGAGAAGGAGCAGATAGAAGGTAAGTTAGAAGTGGGATGAGTTCAAGCACAGAGCAGATGAGGGGAGGCATTAGCAGTTCAGGGATTAGACAAAGTCTCATTATTCACATTGAAAAGGCCAGGCTGAATTTTAGCCACACATTAACACCACTGGTCACAGCTAAGTGCTGCATGAAATCCCAATTGCTCCTTCAAACTGTCTTAAATAGATCACCTGCTGGAACGGTAAGAACATATTCAATAATATGCAGCCAAAAATATGGCTCATATTTCATGTTGTATGAAATGTAAAAACAAGTTGATAAAAAGCATTCCTTTTGGGCTTGACCCTAGGACCGGACTCCAGTGCAGAGGTGCAGTTTGAATCCCCTTTTTGACCCCACCAGCTGGGCTTCACTGCCTTCCCCTAGGTTACAGTTGGCATTGTTTGGCAGGATTTACTGGTAGTTCCAGTTCAATCCCCAGATACTACCAATGCATTGGTCCCAGCCACATTTGGTGTTGCTGGTAGGACTCACTCTGAGGTGGGAGGTAGTGAGTTTGATTCCCATTCAGACGAGTTGTTGGGCTTCACCAACCTCCCCTCAGTTAGACTCTGATATATGGAAGTTGTGAGAAGATAAGTTATATGTATGTGCATGTTTATCAGCAACAAGTGTTGGAAAAGTTTTTTTGTTCAGTGTCATTTGTCACTGGGCTGTGACAGCTTGCGACTAATTGGAAATTTAAAAAAAATCTAGCAACTTTCAGTTGGAATCACACTAAACACTTACAACACATGCAAACATGCTGTATTTTGCATGGTATGAGAAGAAAATTACTCCAGATTTGATTTCTTGCCAGATTTAATTTCAGACTAAAATTATGCTATAAGAATGCACAATTTCTACCCACCAGTTGTCAGGCGACTGTGGATCTTCTTTGTGGCTTTTCTGAAACAGCTCCTGCAAAGTTGTATCTTCATTTCTGTGTCTGGACTGTGACTGATGCAAGCTTAATGCTGCCGAGCCTTGTCACAAACTGAAAAACTAAATCTGGAAGGATTTTCGATGGGTTCAAGACACCCTCGATGACTCTGACTATTTTGGGAGAAAATTTGCTACACAAATTTTTTAAGCACGTTAACCTCTTGCGCTCCGTTGTACCACGGACGGGCAAGTCTCTGCGTCCTAGAGCGCACGAGGGCGTTCTCGTGCGCTCTAGGACGCATGATGGAGATTGTGATGTAGGTGGTGTATGGCGTCCAAGCGCGCACTGAAAATAAAAGCTGCAGACACAGCCGCGAACAGATTAGTTCATCTGATTGACCTCTCATTCGACTAATAAGAGCCTTGAATTGGGTTTCTGAAACCTTGAAGAACCAATGACTGAAAACCTAGCCAGAAGGACCCGCTTCCCAACGCTGTGAATGCAGTGAGCCAATTGAAGCAGAGAAGTTCGCGAGCTGTTTTTTTTAAGGCTGGGTGAAGACTGGCTGCTGCAGTGGATCAAAAAAGGACCCGCAGGAAGAACCCCACAGACCCAGCAGCATGGAGACCATCCACAAATGCAACCTGTGTGACAGGGAGTGCCATTCGCGCATCGGCATGTTCGGCCACAGGCGGTGCTTATTTTGTTTTGGTTCCAGCAGAGTAGACGTTATGATTTCTTCCATGGTCATAGACTGACGGAGGCTGACGACGAAGGCTGAGTGACACACACGCCTTCGCCAGTCTTTTTTTAATTACTACTGTTATTTGTTTTGAAAAATCGTTCGCCAAAAACCGCAATCATGGAAGCACAAAACCGCAATAATGGAATTATGTTTTGATCGGGTCGCGAGACCAGAACCACGAGCGGACCAGCGTCGCGTTTGTCTGACAGTGGGGAAGAGAAGTTTGCCAGGACTCTGCTGCTGTGAAGAGGTAAGGTGTTATAAGCTAAATTATTATTTATCCCTGAAAACTGTAATCCAAAATGACTTTTGACCGATCGGTGAGTTACAACTGTGTGGCGCACGAAGTCTGAAGTTCGTACGCCGCGGTACAAGGGGTTGTTCGCCGCGTACAGACCGTGAACGCCGCCCCCCCACCCTCGCTATTCTTCTGTAGCGAGGGGGGGGGGAGCCGCGGTGACTGCGCTGCTGTCCCACGTCGCCACATGAGGCTAATCCGTTGTGTAGCAATGGCCGATGTCCATCCTCTGTAGCGAGGGGGGGGGACAAACCCCCCCCCCCCCCACACACACACAGACAGCCCTGAATGTCACCTTTCATTAGAGCCCAAAATGAAGCTTCTACATTGAAGCATTCAAAAGTTACAGATGTTTTTCCAAACTGTGCCATTTGGCACAATTTGGCACAGTTCCAAAATGCCTGGGAACTACCTGAGTAAAAAGCTGTGTAATATATTCATTTTTTGTGGTATTGTTACAAAATTTGGAACTCAGCTGGATAACACTTGGTTCTACATTTCTGTTGCATTTTCCAGCCCGGATCTGAAGCTGTGTGTTATTTGCAAGCATTTGTATCCAAAAAAACACCCAGGCCAAATTTATTTTCTTCAGGTTCACTATGTTTAGATGACTGTAACTCAGTGGCCGGAGCACTTAGAGAGATTATGATTATGAGTCTTTTCTTTTAAATGAGACCAACCCCATGAAGATGCTGCAAAGGGTTGAAGAAAGAGCTTTTGATTTAATTTGGGCACGTTAATTTTTGGCGTTTTTAGGGAAATTGACCGGAGTGCAAGGGGTTAAACACATGACTCATGAGAGGAAACTGCAAACCCCCGTGAACGTTTGGAGAGATTTTGGAAACTCCCTTGCAAATCCTGTTCTCAAGCTAGTTGCAGCCCAGTGAGATACTACTTTAAACAGTTGTGAATATTGACGAATGTGGTGATATTTGGATTCGGCAACTTATCTGATGAATGTCTGTGAAAATCAAGCTAATTTATCACTACTATCTCATCTCAGTGAATGCTAAGGAGCATTCACTGAGGTGGACCGACATCGAGAAGCGGCTGATGTGGATTTAAAAGCTGAAATGGAGCAGAGGAGAGAAGATTCAAGCTTGCTGACAAGTAATGGTGTGAAGTGGGAGAACTGGTGAACATACCACCTACCAGATGGCGATGCTAGCTGGAGGAAGGCACCCACTTGGACCAAGGGAGCTTCGGCTTCACCGCCAGATGCCCGCTATCAGGCTGCGACACCAGCTGGCAGTCTCCATTAGCCACTGGAAAGAGCTTTGGCTTCACCGCCAGGTACCCGCTACCAGGCTATGACCCAAGCTAACGGTTTCCATTAGCCACTGGGAGAGCTTCGGATTCACCACCAGATAGGACGATGCTAGCTAGAGGCCTCCACCAGGTACCAAGGGAGCCTTGGCTTCCTTGGCTTCATCGGCAGATCCAGCTACCAGATGATGACGCCAGTTAGCAACCTTCACTAGCCATTGGGAGAGCTTTGACCTCACCGCCAGGTAACAGCTATAATTAGATGACAAAGCCAGCTGACGGCCTCCACTAGCCATCAGGCGTACTTGGGCTCCTGACTAGCCAACAGGTGAGCCTCTCCTTTGATCCCAATCAGACTAGTCATTATGCCTCCGAAAAAGAATCAGACAAATGGAGAGAAGTTGGAGGAGATCAAACTCTCACTAAATTTTATGTCTGAAGAAATATCTAAGAGAGTAAAACAACAAACTCTGCTTATTGGCCTTATGGAACAAGTGCATGAATTAAAGGCTGAAATTATGGAAAAAGACTAGAAAATTAATTTCTTAGAAAGACGTGTGGATGAATTAGAACAATATACAAGAATGGATGATGTCATTGTGAGCGGTCTTAACACCAGACACCGCTCCTACGCACGCATGACAGCTGGAGTTGATAACCAGGATGGGGAGGATGAGACATTGGAAGAATCACACACTCTTGAGCAGCAGGTGTTAACTTTTTCAACTCTAAAAACATTGTTGTGGACAATAAGACTATTTCAGCTTGCCACACGTTACCTAGAAAAGACAGTAAAGGAAAACCACTGATTATCATCCGATTTGTCAACAGAAAAGCAAAAACTGATCTTCTGTGACAAGCAAGAAAACTGAGAGGAACGGCTGTCTATGTAAACAAACATTTAACAAAAAAAACCTCTGAAATAGCTAGACAAGCCAGGGCTCTCAGAAAACAGGGAAAAACACAGTCAACATGGACAAAGAACTGTAAGGTGTGGATAAAACTGCTTGGCACTCCAGAAGAAGCTAAAGTAATAATGATTAGAGAAATGGAGGAATTAGACAAATTTAAACCTTAGCTCTTATACACGAATAACAGCGCAGTAAGATTATGAGTGGAAATATTTGGGGTTTTTTCCTTGTTTTTTTTTTTCTCTTTTTTTCTTTTTGGTGTACATTGTTGACACAACTTATGATCAGCACTTTAACCAATCATCCTTCCTCATTTAATAATGGAAGTGTATTCGATCAAATTGAAGCTGAAACCTTTGTAAATACTGAACAGCAACCACAAGATATTTTGGGTGATATTGACCCAGATAGCAACTACTTTAATCATATGAACAGTAAGTGTACTTATTATGATGAACAACAATTAAATGGAATTATGAACTGAGATCAGACATTGACAATAATACTTATTAATAGTAGGAGTCTCTACGCCAACTTTGATAGTATTAAGGAGTTTTTAAATCAATTTAAGACGCCATTTAAGATTATAGCAATAACTGAAACACGGATTAATGAAGAAAAAGATGTAAATTTTGAATTACATGGATATGAGATGTACACACAAAACAGGAAATGTAGAAGTGGTGGTGGGGTAGCACTGTATGTTGATAGAAATTTAAAAAGTAAAAAAGTGGACAGCACATCAACAGTGAATGAAATTATGGAATATTTAACAATTGAAATTACGATGGAAAATAGAAAAAACATAATAGTAAGTTGTATATATAGAGGACCGGGATCTGATATGGAAAAATTTAGAAATGGTATGGAAAAGATGGATACAAAAATAAGACAAAAAGATATTTGTATTTGTGGTGACTTTAATATAGATTTAATGAAAACAAAACAACTGAAGATTTCTTAGATACAATGTATAGCTTAACTTTATTTCCAAAGATTACAAAACCTAAGAGAATAAAGACACACTGTGCTACCTTGATTGACAACATTTTTACCAATGTTACTGAATATAATATGGTGAGTGGTA